>JARHVA010000859.1:2365000-2585000 GCA_037957365.1 Torreya grandis
GTTTGTGAGTTTTTCAAGAATAAATCAATATGGGGCAACCTAGGTAGTATCCTTCCCCCACATTGATGGTGAGTAATTTTGTTGTTTTCAAAAAAAATACAAAACTTCCTTAATTTTATGTTTTGATATAATTTTCTTCTTTTTTATATTGACATCTCTTCACCCAACACTGAGTTATACCCCTTGGTAGGGAAAAATAGGTGGTATATCTATACCTTTCATAAATGATAAGTATTCTCATCTTGTGTTTGATTAAATAATGTTTTTCAAGCCTTTCGATACAGTGTAGTTGATTCTCATCTTTTATTTATAGGTGGTGGGGTGTCGCATATGGATTCACTTTACCACATAGGTAAGTGAGGTAATTTTCCTTACCCTCCCCTTAATTTTGGTGTGCCTCTTCTTAGAAAACTGCCACAACAAACTCATGCCATGGTGTCTTGTTGATGAAGTAATATTTATGCACCCATATTTTACACTTTGTATCCAATCTAGTGATGATGTAGAGAGTATCCAAATAACAATGCACATGCATAATAATACACATGCTCAAATTGTTCCCTAGATCATTACTCCCTTTTGATGCTTTCGAGACATTCCCTAATTTCCAAATCTATAGAAAATAGAATTAAACATTTAAAACTTGAAATTTTCATGATGCATGAAAAAACTATCATGGAGGCTATGTAAACCACCTTGGTGATTTAATAAACTGTTGCATTAGTTTCACAACCACCACTTACATAGATTAGCAATTTCACCATCTTTGCATGAGCTTTTGTATTTAGTTTCCAAGACATGCATTTTCACACATTTTGCATGTTTGATGCTTGGTTTTTTATCATTCTTTGCCTAGTTAACCCTCTAATAGTTAAGTCCAAATCAACCTTAGTAACCCTCTAATCATTTTTTTATTTCTATATCTTCCCTAAGTACCACATCTATATAAAAATACCACAACCTTTCAAATATGAAATTTTCATGGTTCACAACAAAACTATCATAGAGGTTGCGTAAACCACCTTGGTGGTTTAATGAACTATCCTATTAATTACACAATTGCCACATGTAAAGAGTAATAGTTTCACCACCTTTGCATGAGCATTTGAATTTAACTTCTAGGACATGTGTTTGTATGTTTGACATTAAATTTTTTATTGTGCTTCACCCAATTAACCCTCTAACAACTAATCAAATCCAAATCAATCGTAGAAAATCCCTAAATCATTCCTATTGAATTCCCAATAAATTATTGTTAACTCTCACTTGCAATGATTATCCCATTTATACAAATATGCCTATGCACGATGAAATTTAGATAATTTTTTTTTTAATAATTGGTAGCTAACAAATTTCCACATTTGAGATACAACCACATACCTACTAAACATTTCCCTTTTACATCCATTTTCTAGTAAACACTCCCAACATGATATTGAGCAACTGATTTGAGACAATAATTGAGGATTGGAGGACTACAACAATTAGATTCTTTAAAATTGTCATATACTTTCGACAAGGTTGGATCTTACATGTTTTAATTTTATTATTTTCCTTAGATTAGATTTTCTTGATTTAAAACTTGAAAATAGATTAGATAAAAATACACTATGTTCCATAATTTATTAGAGTTTTGATTTCTTTTGTTGTTTTTTTTCTTGACTTGCATTCCTTAAAAAGATTTTGGTATTTCTTCTAAACATATTTTTCATTTCTTTCTCAGAAGCTCCTATAGATTGATTAGGATTTGTTAAGTAGTTACATATTATTCTTTGTGAAAATATTTTTTTCAATTTATCTATGTTTCTATTCTTTTAGGTATAAAAATATTTTTAGAAGAAGTAGATTTTGTTGCTTTTGGTGTTGAGGAAATTATTTTATGAAAATATGAATTTTCTTGAAAGTAAATTTTGCTTCTTCTTGGTTTTCATTAAATTGTTTTATTTTCTTATGCTCCATTCCAAAATAAACAAGTAGAAAAGAGAAATTAGATTAGTTTCCATCTTCTATTTGCAGTCATTTAAGTAGTTAGCCATTTGCATGCACTTCTCATTTCAAAAGAAAAAACAACATTTAATTAATCACTTTCATATCTAAAATTTTCATCCAAAAAACATTAAAAAAAAAAAAAAAACAATTTTACGTACATTTTCAACAAACATTAAATTTTGTATTTTCAATTATTAAATATGAAATCACAAAAGTGCAAAAAAAACATTTAGTTAACTTATTCCTATTTTGCATTCGTATTAAGAAAAAAATAATTTTTTTCTTCAATCTCCAAAATTCATTTGGTTTAGTATTTATATTTATAAAGTCCAAAAATATAAAATACATGTGCATTTAGGTCATCTTAATGTTTTTAGTTTTGCATTTCCATTATAGATAATTAAAAATATTACGTTAGTTTCATTTCCAACACTCTTATTTCTTGTCAATTTATCATTCAAATGTGCAAATAATTAGTTCGTAAAAACCTCATAAATATTTAAATAAATAAGAAATTTAGAAAAACATTTAGTCATCAAACAACATAAAACATTTAACAAAATAAACATTAAATATAACCAATCGCCTTAACACACTTGGATGATGCTCATAGAACAATCAGATTTACATAGGGTAGGACATTTTCCATGAGTTCTTACTCTAGTTCTAGCAGAGAATATCCAAGTAACATATAGTTTGAGTTCCAACTGGAGGTCTTTCATTCCATGCCATTTCCAAGTTTGATCATTATCCAATTAGAATCCCTAGATGAATAACAAATATTATCTGTAGCTCAACTCGTTAGGCAGATTCACTTACTAGCCTACCAAGAAAGAAATATTTGAATATGATTTAGTTTCTCATCCTTGGATCTACCCTCATCTAGTTTCATTTGATTTTTGGATGGCATTGTGTGAACAGATCAACCCAATAGATCCAATTATATATCATAAGTTGATCAATCATATTTAAACCCATTTATAGATAATGACATTGATCAAGAAATATAATATTTAATTCTCTTGGAATCAGGATATTCTTTAAATCTCATTACTCCAAAATTATCTTCTATTAATGAACATTTCAAAGTAACTAAACTATATTGGCATATGTGTAATCAAGAAAATCAACCAATTCGTCTCACTTTAAGAGCTCAAAATAATTGGTAAAATCAACAATTTTATCTTATTCTAGGAGCTTAGCCACATCAAAATAATCATCCAAATTAATATCCCAAACCAACATATCAATCCTGTGTGGCCATATAGGTCTGACCTAGCGAGGTTGAGTGCACAGGGTTAGTGTGTTTATTTTTGTGTTTATAGGTATCACATTACCTATCACCATAGGTCTTAGGACTATTTAAGTGTGGTTTAATGTATTTTTGGATAATAAGACATATGATGTATTACTTGGATGTCCGTGGATTAATCAAATAAGAATTATCCCATCCACATTACATCAATGCTTAAATATTTTCATGATAACAAAGTTATTACTATTCAAGGTACCACTTATGATTCATTAATTTGACATCAACATGAGGTATTAAATAAAGGGTTACCATAATAATAAATCATACAACCTCAAATGATTACACTTAAATTTCAAGCACCTACTCATCCACAAACTAAGGTATTATTATTAAAGCCTTTTGTGATATTCTGTAAATCACGTGTCAAGTGTTCAACTATAATAAATAAATTTGAACTAAGAACAACACTTATTTAAAATAAGATAACCAACTATTGTATTTAATCATAATGATAATAAATACACTACTAATGATGATGATTCTAGTTAGTATATGACTTGTGATTATACTATCGATGCCACTTGTGAGGTGGTATATTAAAATCCTTAGATTCATTATAATTTTGACATTTAGATCTTGATCACAAAGATAAATGGCATCTCTTTATGTCAAGTATTTTCACATAGATGGTTTTATTTATTAACATAGTTTGCTAATATCATGTGCTTTAATGGAAAAATCTATTATACGTGACTTATTTTAATTTATTTTCCTCTATTTGTCATATATTTTATGTGATTATTTTATTTCTTGTATTGTGCATGGCTCCTAGGTTCATTTTGCTTCCTTTTATCCTTCCATTCCATTATTTTTCTTATTGGAAATGTGTTGTATAATATTCATTATTTACACTTGTCTAGACTACATGTGCAAAATTAGAAGAGGAAGAATATGTATCTGAATATGAATAAATTGAAGAAGATGAAATAGAAAGGAAGTTTCCTAAGGAAGATTCAAATGAAAAAAATTAAGATGAACTAAAATCATAATTATCTCAAATTCTAATCTTAAGAAGATGATATCGATTTAGAATAATATTAAAAAGGTATATTCCACTTGATTTATTTTATGCAATTATTTTATTAGTTTTATCAGCTATTGATGAAGACTCAAAGAATATGAATGAGTCAATTAGATCATAAGAAAATAAGTATTATAATAATGCTATGGATAAATACATTGATTCCTTAGATAAAAATAAGACACAGAATTTAGAAAAATTACCTCTATGTAGAAAACATGTTAGCTGCAAATGGGTGTTCAAGAAGAAGTATAATACAAAAGGAAAAATAGATAAGTATAAAGCCCACTTGGTAACAAAGGGATTATCTTAAGTACAAGGAATTTAATTTGGTGATAAATTTTATCCTATTGATAAGCTAACTTTAATTACATTTCTTTTAGATATTATTGTTTTTTAGATCTTAAAATCGAATAAATCGTTGTAAAGAGAATATTTATTCATGGGGAGCTTGAGGAAGAAATTTATATGGTATAACATGAAATTTATAAGATAAAATGAAAAGAGGACTTGGTGTTCAATTTAAATAAGTCACTTTATGTCTTTAAATAATCACCAAGGATGTGGAATCATATGATTTCTAATTTTGTGTTTAGACTTGGGTTTATATGAAGCAACATTAATCATTGTGTATATTTCAAAAAGGTGTGTGACATCTTTTTTGTTTTAGTTTTTTAATGTGGATGATATGTTATTAATTTTTAACAAAAAATAAATGATCAAGCAAGTGAAATATTAGTTTTCACCTCAATTTTATATGAAGGATATAAGTGTTGTAAATTAAAATGGGTCAACCAAATAGGAAACTATGGTCAAATCAAAGGAAGTATCTTTATAAAGATGATATTTTAGAGGTTTAAAATGAAATAATATAAACCTTTAATTACACCATTTCCTATTTATAAAAACTTATTCTCTAAATATTTTACTAAGACACATAAAGATATTAATGAAATGTCTTGGGTTCCTTATGCAAGTATTGTTGGAAGCCTATGGTATGTACTAGATTTGGTAGTTTCTATGTGTTGGTAGTTATAAGTAGATATATGTCCAACCTAGGAAATGAACATTGAACTACATGAATAAGATATTCAGATATTTTTATGCCACTTATGATAACACAATTTACAATAAAGGAATCCTTGGGTAGAGTAAAATAGTAAATGTGCAAGGCTTTTTTGGAAATTAAAGTAGGTTGACCAAAAGGGAAACTATGGTTAAATCAAGGGAAATATATTTCTAAAGATATTGTAGAGGTTCAAAATTCAAGAATATAAAACTTTAAATATATCATTTCATATCAATAAAAAATTATCCACTGAACATTGTATTAAGACACAAGAAGAAATTGAGGAAATATCTTGGGTTCCTTTTGCAAGTGTTATTTTAAGTGTAATGTCAATGGTATATACTAGATTTGAAAGTTCCAATGTAAAGGGATTTGTAAGTAGTATATGTCCAATCTAGGAAAGGAACATAAAATTAAAGTGAAGAGGATCTTCATATATTTACGTGGCACTTTTGATAATGTAATTTGAAACAAAGGAATCCTTGAGTAGAGTAAAATACTAAATGTGTAAGGATTTGTTGATGTTGTCTAGGCTAGAGATCCTAATAATTAGAGATAAAAAAAAGGTTATGCATTTAACATATTTGATGGAGTAACCTACTCGATGAGTAAGATACAGGTAGTAATTGCATTATTAACTTTTGAGGCTGAGTACATATTCACCATTCATGAAAGTAAATAAGTTGTATGGTTGCAAAAGCTACGATCAAATATTGGTTTCATACATAAAGTAGTGAGGGTAGATTTTGATACTAAAAGTGCAATCTATATCATAAAGGACCCTTTTTATCATGCTCGATTGAAGCATCTTGATATATAAAACCTTTTTTTAGATACATGGTTGAAGATAAGAATGTACTATTAGAAAATATGGATACTTTGGAGAATGATGTTAACTCATTGATGAAGATATGAGTAATAACAATTTTTCTTGGTGTAAAAGATCAATGGGCATGATTACCCTTATCTATAAAGGGTATTATCCCTTAGTCCCCCATGGAAATTATTTAACAAGTTGGAGTATGTTGGAAAAAAATTGTATGATTTTCATGATTTACACTTTACTTGATTTACACTCATCTAAACTATAATTGGTCCCCTCTGTCCCTAATTTTCTTTGTAGAACCCACAAAATTCCCTCCCTCCCTAATTTATAGTGTCTATGTGTATTTTTGGGGACCCTATAGGTGGTCTTATCCCATGGTTTTTGTGTCCATTCAATTGTAATATTGCTTGGATAGTTTCTTATTAATGTGCCTATAAATATACACACTTAATCAAGGTAAATCATAACTTGGAAGTATGTTATTGTATTGTAAACAATTGAGTTAATGCAATAAGGAGGAAGTTGTGTTGGGTTTTTTCCCAAAAAGGTTTTCCTAGGTGAAAATTGTGTGTATCATGTGTGTGTGTCATTTTCCCTTTAGTTTATATCTTTATATTTTTTTAGCATTAATTCTCTTAGGTTAGTTTATTAGTTTATTCCTCTTGAGTTATACCTTGAGTTTTTTGTTGCTTTTTGATAGTTCTTATTTTGACATTTATCTTGTTTGAATTTTCAAGTTAATTTATTTTATATTTTCTATATCATTTTTCTAGCCTCTTGGCTTATGTTGATTGTTTTTTTCTTTGGCCCTTACCTTTGATTATCGTTTCCCATACCAAATTACTACACAGACTTACCAATGATGAGAGTGCATACATTTTGAGGCCTTCTACCCTAGTATGCATATAATTTTATGGGAAGTTATAGGTTAGTGGGGATCCTCATCTTATTACTTATTCTCTATTTCACCTATTTTATTGTTTCTTTCTTGATTGATATTTTTCTTCTTGTTTCTTCTCATTTTCACCTCTTGGATTTTTTCCTTGCTTAATGGTTTTCTTCTAAAAATGATATAAGAAAAAAATATTTTCCTTCATAGTTTTTGTTGTACTATTACATGTCATGATTATCTATCTATCTATGTGTGTGTGTGTGTGTGTGTGTGTGTGTGTGTGTGTGTGTGTGTGTGTGTGTGTGTGTGTGTGTGTGTGTGTGTGTGTGTGTGTGTGTGTGTGTGTGTGTGTACATGTTGTTGATGGTATGATTAAATTAGATGCAAGATATACATGTTTCCATATGATTATGGACTTATATTTTATTAACAATTTCATCACATAAATACTAGAGGTATCCTTACATTGGGGGCATGCCTATGCCAGTGTAGACACATAAATTTAATCATTAAGTTCTTTAAAATGTTTAATTTTGACATCCTTATTTTACTTGGCCCAATTTCCATTCTATTAACTCACAATCTTTACAAGAGCATTAATATGCTATAAATTATCTTGAAACCAATTGAAATATCATTTTGACATCCCTATTATAATTATAGACTCATTTAAAACCAATTCTAATTGTCTTTATCCTTCTGGGATAGGACCATGCTTTGTTGGACAGGTTCACATTATGGCCTTATCCACTAGTGTGGCCTTGTCCCCCTATGTGCCAATAGTAACTTTTTAAAATTAAGACATTGCATTTTATCCTTCCCATGCTTTTAGAAAGGTCGGTTAGTGTAAATATTCAAAATATTCCTCTATATAAGCACATCAAGTCCTGTCAAATCATAACTCGCAATCATTTGGAAAACACTACTGCACATTGAGTAAAATAACATTACTTCTTCCCATTCAAATTTTGAAGTGTAACAGTCATTAGTCAATTCTGAATAAATTTTATTTTAGGTGAAGGGAACTCATTTTCAAGCAATCTATATATTTTTATTCATATAAAAAAATTAAAATTCACACACTCATTCTAGGAAGGATAACTACATTGACCTGAGGCCCATTTGGACTATGTAGGCAACAGTTAAATTATATGGAATTTTTTGAGGGTAGCTCAGATATTATCCTAAACCTAGTCCCCTCTTTTTCAATTTTATATGTATTGTGTTTATTATGTAAGATATAGGTTTTGTGTTTTCAAGGTCTTTCATGGTAAAAACCAAGACATGTAAAAAATCAATAAACCCTCATAGATAATCGTACATACTCAGATTGAAAAATCAATCACATAACCAACTAAAACATTGAAGCAATAAGTAGACAAGGCCCACAATGCATCCTTGTCCTCCTAGTGTGGCCTTGTCCTAATAAATTTTAAATCCTTTTTTTAGGTTGAAACATAATTTTTAGGCCTTTCCAGCCAGTTACTAACCACATTCAACCTACACAATCAGTATAATTTTTTTTGAGAGAGTTTTACACATTTATTTATCAATTTACTATTTTGAGCTTACTTCTAATTATGTAATTTTTTTGTTTTACTCCCATGTCTATATATTTATTGTGTTTAAATTTTAATAATTTATATCTATTTATTTGAAGTTAATTTTAATTCAAAATAGATTAAACATTCTGGTGAACCTACAAATTTATTTTAAGAATATTGCTTAATCGCTTGCTTGATTTTTGTGTGGTCTAGGGTTTTAGCTAAATTTTTAATTCCACCAAAATTAGAATTTCCTAATTCCTTACATAATTTTTTTTCTATTTTCTTTTGTTTGTTTTTAGAAACTGTGTTGAGATAGTTTTAAAACTACTTAGTCACTATTGTTAGGGCCTATATGACAATTTATTTTATATACATTATGATGTGAGGGGTTTGCCTCGATACTCATAACCATTGTACAATAATAAATATAGAGTTTAGTTTCCACATAACAAATAGTATATCAATAATACCTAGGGTCCATTATTTATACCATGTGAATCCTCTTTTAGCCATTTGATTTATGGTGCATCTAAGAGGAGCATATCACCTAGGGAATTTATTCTCACTTTACCCTTATAAATGGGTTTGGTAGACTATAGACATGATTTTAACTATATATTTAGTGCTCTAAAACATTTGGCTGACACTAATCAATGAATGAACAAGTATATTTGAGAGCCCACATAATCATTCAAACCCTTGTTTAGGTCACCCCTTATACCTTGATAGTTTCTCGTATTATATTCATAATGGGGTCAATGAGTGAATGTTTATTTTGTATGTTACATAACATAATACATCTGATTGTTACATCTTGCATTACTATTCAACATGTTCTCCATTATATATTTACATGGATTTAATGTCAAATTAATAGATAAATTATGCCAAACAAGGCCCAATCTCATGGCCTTCCTATTTCACATATTTGCACTACTAAATCATGTCATTTTTCTTCTCCAATATATTTTTACAAATATAAAATCATTGGGAACAAGAGGAATCATATGTATTACATAATATTAAATATTAAACTACAAGGGATCTTACATGACCTACTTCACACCCTCTTGCATGGTACACTATGCCACTCATTTTAGAATCCAATACTTAGGAACAATCCAGTATAATTGATGAAGAAAAATTTATGCAGTATCTTCATGAGCATACATAAAAGTTTGATTCATTATTATATTTTACTATAGATGAACAAAATAAAGGTTCCTAAAATAGTTCTTCTAGTATTTCCATTTCCACTATTGCATCTATTCCCATTTCCACAACTCTAGTTACTTCCATAGTATTTTTCTTTGATTTGGGAACATCTATTGGTTTAAAATAGATATCCATGTCTATTCCTACTCATGATATTTATACTCCTCATATATCCTCTACAAATTCTACTCTAGAGAATACCATTCTTACCTTCAAAGCTAAGTTATCTCAAATTGAGCAAACCATTTTTCATGCTAGCCTTTCCATGGACTCATGTTCCTTTTTACATAACCCTTTGGCACTAAAAATTACATCTTATCCATTAACAACTAGATTTGTGGCTCCTAAGCTTCCTATATATGATGGAAAATGTGATCTTGAACAACATTTGCATGCATTTCATGTAGCTTGTCTAGACTATGAAGATAATAACAAATTATTGACAAAGATATTTCCAAGAAGTATTAAAGAATATGCTCTTATATGGTTCTATTATCTTCCTCTTCAATTATTAAAGGCTCTCAATCCTTTGGAAAATCAATTATTAATACACTTTTCCATCAACATTAGTGAAAATCTATCATATGTTCAAATAGTAAAGTTCAAACAAGGGTCTAATGAAATAATAATTGAATATGTCTTGAGATAGAAGACTATGCTATAAAAAATTACAAATCAAATCACTAATAACAATCTTGAAGATATATTCACTCAAGATTTTCAATCTCCACTTAAAGAATAAATTGTGTTTGATAAGTTCAAATCTTTTGATGAGTTATGCCATACAATCAAAGAGTGTGACGTCAAATTGAATAATTTAAACTAGATAAAGTACACTTCAAATTCTCCTTCTACTTCAAGTGCCAAATTTCAAAGCAAGAAAAATTATAATACCAAACCCAATGAATTCAAAAATGAAGCTAAAGTTACAGTTAATGCTATATCATAATAACCAACATAAGAGCTCCAATAACAAGTGCCACCAAGGAGGCAATTATCAAGGTTACCATCACTTCCTCATTTATTATTGCAAAATATAATTGAATCAAATATTATTACTCTTCCCCCATTAATGGAATTGGATATGTCTAGAACATAAATTATAAATTTTGATGGCAATGCATATTGTGCCTACTAATTATGTAGTGGGCATTTCGCAAATAGATGTTACAATCTCAAGCACAAGATTCAAGATATTATTGGTGATAACATTATTGATATTGGAACACCTAGCAAAGAGGCTAAGCCACAAGTAAATATAATTCAAAGCTCAAAATGTACAAGGATCTTTTTTTAAAATCATGAAGTAACAAATAAAATGGCAATTCTAAAGTGAAGTATGCATATAATGCTCATCTTCCTCCTAAATATGGTAATTCACTTAATAACATTATTGGTACAATTACAAGTAAACAAACATCACATCCTATTATCTAATTTGATGATAGTTAAGTGGATAGTGATGATTTATATATACATGTACTCTTTATTCAAGCATATGTTGACAAACAATCCATATATAGTGTTATGATAGACAATGGATCAAGCAAAAATGTGTGTACCATAATACTCCTCTACTCTTTAGGTTATACAAAGCAATATTGCTAGGATACTTCTAAATTTATTTAAGTATTTAATGTTCATACACATTATACTCTTGGGCATATAGTGTCACATTTACAAGTGGACCCTCTCATAGTGCCCAATATATTCTTAGTTATACTAAGCACATGGGTCTTTGATATGTTATTTGGATACCCTTGGGTATAAAACATTAAAGTCATACCTTATACCATGCATAAATGTCTTAGATATATTAATGGTAATAAAGTGGTCAAAATTACAATAATATGATAGGAATATCCTTTGAAACCAATGATATTTAATCCTACTACAGAACAATTTGAAGGCACATGCATTGAGAAACATGGTAATGAAATAGTCTATAAAACTTTTCAAGAGCATATTATAGAAATATTTTCTCTACCTATTTATGAGTATGATACATGTACACATGAGCATATTACAAAATTAGTTTCTCCATTTAATTATGAGCATGATACATTTACACATGAATATATTCAGTTAGTTTCAAATATCATGGTACATTCTCCTATGTAGAAAGTGACACATAAAAAGAGATATTCATCTCATAAGGCATCACATGTTATTCAAAGAGATTCTCCATAGGTACAATTTATTACATCCTCTCCTATTAAAAATGAGGATACAGGTTTACATGGGTATATGAGTAGTGATTGAGATGGTTATATGACATTATATGGCTCCTATTCAAATTCAAAGACTTCTACAGTTGACACTTCTTCACAAGAATTCAATCCATATAATGCATTTGGGTGTACATATGTGTATCTTCTTGATGAGATCCTCGGTTGGACAAAACCTTTTACTTCTTCCAAATCCATAAATTGGGTTGAATATCTTGATTAACTACTCACATTTTTTATTTCTACATAGTTTATTTGATTTTACTTCATTGCTAATTTTTCTATCCCCATTCCAAGCATTCTTCTAGACCTTGGATTTATTTTCACTTTGGGTACTTACCTTATTTCACTTTAAAACTAATTCAAACAATATAAAAAATAATAATCTTACAATGCTTTCCATGAACATTATTTATGACACTCCACTTTCTTACTATCACATATGTATCATGTTACGGAATCCTTTACACTTACATGATCACATATATTTATTTACATTTTCCACTAGCACCCCTAGATTCTTTCCCATTGGGGGAATGAATATACTTCTCTACATTTACATAATTTTTTTACACATACATTGGAGGCATCTTCCTTGCTTTATTTCTTGCCATTATGCTTTAGCACCTTCTTACAAATTGTTCGAATCCACCCTAGTTATTCTATTTCCAAAGCCTTATTTCTTAACACATTTCAAATCTTTTTCAATTTAAATCTTTAAAAATAAAATATGGAAAAATTCATATATATATATATATATATATATATATATATATATATATATATATATATATATACATATATACATATATATATACATATATACATATATGTATATACATATATATATATATATATATGTATATATATACATATATATATATATATATATACATATATACATATATATATGTATATATATACATATATATATATACATATATATATATGCATATATGTATATATATATATACATATATACTATGCATATATGTATATGTATATATATATATATGTATATATGTATATATATATATATATATATATATGTATATATATATATGTATATATGTACATATATATATGTATATATGTATATATGTATATATATATATATATATATATATGTATGTATATGTATATATATATATATTTATATATATATATATATATATATATATATATATATAATTAAAAAATTCAAAATTAGGACCTACAAGCATTTTCAAATGTTGTTAGCTTATCTTCTTTCATATGTTATTTATTCTATGTTAGATAAATAACATATTTCAGTTTAAAATACATAATTATTTTCACAAGGTATGTGAATGTGATGCAATACATACTTTCACATGGGTTTTTGATGTTGGGATTCTCTTTTTACCCAACAATATTCTAAGTTGGGGGTATCTCTTCATTCTCCATGAATGCTTCAATAGGTTGTATCCATACACAAATCATATACCATGTTGAGATATATATCATACAAGTGTTTTTCTAATAACTCATACTTTACAATTTATTACATGGAAATGTTATTTGCTAAAAATGACATGGATATATATGATGGATGTAAACTAGTCTCATTTTTTCTATATTTCTTTTAGATTCTTACTACATGATAAGTTAGGACTTGATTGCCTATTATGTATGGCACTTAACCTTGTGTTTTCAATATATGCATGTTATCTTTTGTATGTCATAATCATGGCATTGGAGTGTGGACCTTTGCCTTGTGTTTTTTTGATACATTAACATTTCCCTTGTATGTAGCCCTTAGGCCTTATGTGTGACATTATATGAAAAGTATGTGACACTATATGAAAAGTGTGTGACACTATATGACATTGTTTGTATGATCATTGCTTGTTACTATGGTGCCATGATTTATATCTTACATTATTTCAATTTTAAATCTTGTTAAATGATACATATCATGCACATGTTGCTTATGTGATTTCATGTTATATTTATTTAACACGTGTTTCATATGCAATTCAATGTTATATTCAATACTATGATGAAATCCAATCCATTTTTTTAAAGTGTTATTACTTGATTATATCTTCCACATATTTTACATTTATATTTTAAGTTAAGTGACTTATAGGCTACGTATATCATCTCAAAATGGGGGAATCACATTGGGCTTGTCTTGAAATTTTAAAGTCCTCAAGAGATTTTTTTTTATAAATATGGCATTATACAGTTTTCAAAATGACAACATGTTTCAACATTTTTAGATTATAGCGGCATGTGACTTGCACATGTAATCATTTCTATAATTAAAAGTTCTAAAATTGTAACAAGTTCAAATGGGATTTAATATTAGTTCAATATAGATACAGGAGGAATTGTATTCATTCATTTTCATTTTCCTACTTAGAAATTGGAAATTTTCAAAATTTCTCATGTTGAAAAGATTCAAAAGTTTAAAAATTTCTCAAGTTTAAAATTTTCAAAGTTATAAAGTTTTAAATAGAATATATATTTGTATTTAGTGGTGTGATTCATCTTCATGTTGCAAGTGGGCCATGTTAGAGTCTAGTGACACTCAATGTCTATGGTTACTCAATGTAACAAACCACAAATGTTGGTTCCACCCCTTTGATTATTTTATAGAGTACTCTACATAGCCAAATAAGAGTTATAGAATATAATATTTCTAACTCAATGGATTTCAATTTTTTACAAATTTAGACTTGATCAGTCTCAATTTGTCACAGGGTCAACATTTCTCCAAATGCCTCAATAAGGGGACATGTACTTTTCCATTTCCAAGTTAGACAAAAAATTATATTGCATACTCTTTTAAGTTTATAATTTTCTTGATCTATTTTCAAATTCAAAACTCCAAATTTTCAATATGAAAATATAAACAGTAACTAATTTCAGTGGAATTATTTCAAGTTTCACATTAAGGCATATTGCATGAACAATCTTCATAACAAAATATAAAGTGTGTATACACACATAGGTTCACATATAATTTAATTTATAAATTTCACTTTATTTCATCACAAGAATAAAGTGGGGTAAAATGTAGACACAAATTTAATTGTTAAGTTCTTGACAATATTTAATCTTGAGATCCTTACTTTGCTTGGCCCATTTACCATTAAGTTAACTAGAAATCTATACGAGATCATTCACTATTTTATAAATTATCTTAAAACTACTTATAATATAATTCAAACATACCTATTCTACTTACAGATTCTTTTTAGACCAAGTCCAATAGTATTTGTCCTTCTAGGATATGGCCACACTAGGTCAGACATAGTAGCATTGTGGCCTTTTCCCCCACCCCAACAATAACTTTTTAAAATCAAGATGTTAAATTTTATCCCTCCTATGCTTTTATCAAGGTCAATTATTTTAAATATTCAAAATATTCCTCTATATAAGTACATCAAGGCCTCCCAAATAATATCGAACAATCACTTGAAAAATACTAATACATATTGAGGAAAAGAGCATTATTTCTTTCAATTCCAATCTTGAAGAATTGTAATAGTTATAGGCCAAGTTTGAATAAATTTTATTTCAAGTCAAGGGAACTCATTTTAAATAAATCAAAATATAATATATAGTTGCATTCATATAGCAAAGTCAAAATTCACACACTCATTCTAGGAGGGAGAACTACATCGTCTTGAGGCCCATTTTGGCTATGTAAGCAGTGTTCATATTGCACAAGATTTTTAGAAGGTATCTTGGCTATTCCCCTAACCTTATTCCTTTTTTACATTTGATATCTATTGTGTTTATTATTTATGATCTATATTTTTTGTTTTTTAGGTCTTCAGCACGATAAATCAAGACACACACAAAATTAGTAAACCCTCATAGATAGCCGCATGTACTTAGATTGGAAAATCAATCACAGTCAACCCAGACATGCCCTATCCAACATAATAGGTTGTAGTGTAGCATTGTCCTCCTAACATGGCCTTGTCCTAGATAATTTAAAAATCTTATTTTTTGTCATGGCATAGTTTGTAGGTCTTTCTAGCTAGTTTCTAGTCATAGTCAGTCTGCACAATCCACACAAAATCTATTTGAGGGAGGTTAACATTTATGTTTATTATTTTACAATTTTTAGCTTACTTCTAATTCTATAAATTCTATATTTTACTTTTAGATTTGTATATTTCTTGTATATCAATTTTAATAATTTAGATCTATAGATTTGAAGTTTGTTTCAATTCAAAATAGATTAAACACTTGGGGGAAATTTTTAGTGTGCTTCAAGTTCTTTATATCCTATTTTCCATTATCATATTGAGCTTTATAGTTGACTATAAATATCTTGATCTAGCTTATAAGTTGTGTGCTTCATTACACAAACACTTTGTCTGATTTACATGATTAATATAGTACGTGCTCTTTTGCTTGCCATATGATTGTTCAAATTTCTTGTGCTTGTGTGTGTTGCTTGGAATTATTTCCTTGTTTTATATATAGAGGATCCTCTATTTTTATACTTTGTGTCACTCATATGTGAATGGTTGTATTTTTTAAATGTTATTTTCTTTGTTTCATTCATTTGATTTGATTGCTCTATGGTTTTATATAATTGTGTGTGTTTACATTTATTGACTATATTATATGATATTATATGTTTGGTTCCATGATCTATATCATGCACACTATAAATTCTAGCATAATATGATTGGTGCCTACATTTCCATGGTTCTACCATGTGTCTATTGGTAGATACTATTATTGTGGTTCATTCCTATATTAGGCCCATATTTGGGAATTATATTATGTTAGGGCATATCACTTGTCCCTCTTTTCTTGTTAAACTAGGGCATATCACTTACCCCTCCCTTTTGTTTGATTTTTTTTGTATTTATTATGCTTTGGACATTAATATTGGGTTCTGAATTAGTTTTGATGATGACATATTACTACGATTATATACAAATGTTAAAAATATGTTTACAACATTATTACAAATTTTACTTTAAACTATGTTACACATGGTGCACATAATCCTTTTCTTTTGAGTTGAATAATATGTAGAAACATCCCTCAGTTATAAATGGGGTATTCACTCAAAATATTTTATCTCTGGTCACATAATGTCAATTAGTTATAATAATTTAATAGGTTATAGATATTTCTCAAGATATTACATAGAGTTTCTATATGTTTACTTCTTTAGACGAGAAGTCAATTTTGTCACTTGACAAGGTCAACATGATCAAGGTTTTAGTGGTTTCACCATATAACAAGGGAAATTAGGCCTATGATAGTTCTGAAATTTTTTAGATATGGAAACATGGTTTGCATACCATTAGGTTTACTCTTTCCTATTGTTTATTTTAATTTTTAAATTATTTCATTTAGATACATTAGTATCAATTTGTTAAAAAAATGATCTACTTATAAACATTCACATTTTTTTGTAGGTACACTTGAGAAGTTCACATTGGAGCATTTATGATCATTCATATACCATCTATGGTAGTTTAGACATTTATGCAGATAGCGAGGAGATAAGGTTTTATATTTTGCAAGTTTCTAGAGTTAGAATTTAATACAAGGTATCCTCTCTCCTCCTTTTAACTTTCAATTCACTTTTTTATTTGAAGCTAACTTCAAGCATAACTTACATGTATCAAGGTGACCATAACAAAAACAATATATAGTCTTGGTTGCTATACTTTAATGTATATAAAAACACATGCAATAAAATTGGGGCATTATGTGGACACCTAAAGTTTAATACAAGAATTGTAATTGAAATTTTATTATTTTATTTTTGTGCATATAGATCATTGTTTCAAATTATATTCCTATTATTACATTTACCATTGCATTGGACCCCTCATAGACTTTCACTATCACCATTCACTCATGAACAACTTTATATTTGTAACGTGTTTACCTATGGATACTCACCTTTACTTTTGCAAACTAATTGATCTTTAATTAATGATTTATGATCATCTTGATCATTATTAATGTAGTTTGATAGTGGTATAGCCACTATTAGACCATCCATATTCTTGTCATGTCACTTGTGGATCATTTTTTCCATCTCACCATGTTTCCTTGTGCCATGATTGTCAAAATTTTTCACTTAAAAAATGTCTACTTGCACAAAAATAAGGTCCTAATTTGAATTTAATAAGTTTATATATACAAAAGTGCCCTAATATATTTTATATATTGCATATTATCAAAAATATGGCTAGATATCACATCCTTAACTTTTCTTTTACTAATTGAATAATAGTTGAACATTTATGCCAAAATAATGAGTTTGCATTAGTGAAAGAGCATATAAATCTCATAATAGTTTCTTCTTACATCTCATATCTTAAAGATAATGGATGTTATTATCATTCACATACATCCAATTATTAACATATGTAAGTGTTTATTACCAACTTGTCACAAAGTAGGGGATGACTAAGATAGGCCCCTAAAATCCAAACCAAAAATTTTGTCTTTGTAATGTCAGTGGATTAAGGCTTTGATCAAAGGAGAAGACATTTCCACACATCAATTTACTGATATAAGATTTTTTTTTTTTGAATAATAACATGTGAATGGATTCACAAAATTTTAGACTTGTTTTATTGACACAACCACTATCTGAATAAGAATGCCACTTTTGAGACAAACTATTAGAATAAGAACAATTTGATTCTAGTTAGTCACTATCGACATAGTATAATTTTGGTTGCTCCAACAAATCATAGTAAACCTTTCATATTCTCTTTTGCACTAGTTTCATCCCTTCTTCATAACATGTTTATCCTCTATCAAAGTTCAAGTGAGTCAAAAATCACTTATGTCCCTATAAACCCCATTTTTAATTATTGATTATTCTAGGTACTTTCATTATATACGTCTCTTAAGCATTAAGGTATATTTTTATTTATTATTTTACTATATTTAGATAGGATATGATTTATAAGCTTATTTTAATGGATTAGTGTACGTTTACTTAGTGTAATATCCCTTGTGACCTTATTATTCAAAATAAAAACAAATAGCAAAGGAGACAAATTAGACCCAAAACATATAAAAACACATTCCAATAAGAGCATGACATGAACTAATAATTGTCACACACAAGTAACCTAAATTAATGTAAACTGACATCTAAAACTAACCACAAACCAAAGTTAGGATTCTACAAGAACACTTCCCTTTTATCGAATATGATGATGTAAAGAAGCATGCAAATACACATTTTTATGGGTACCTTTCATGTAAGCATTTTGTACAAGGGAACCTTCCCCATTTTTCATGAAGAAGATATCCAAGCATAGTAAGTTGTTAGTTTTATCAATCTTCTTAGTGAATTTTATGCATATAACTATGTTATTGATGTGTGAATGGAATATTTAATTTTTTCTTTCCATGTTTCCAATGAATATTAGTGTCATGTGTATATCATTTCCACCACTTTGGATTAGATGTAAAGGAGTTTAGTGTTAGATTATTATCATCTAAATATCCTTCCACCTCTTTGCCTTAAGTGATAACACATTCAATATACACATAATATATTCAATTTTTTTTATCAATTACTGATGCTTTCTACCTTACAGGAACCCTTCAAGTCTTAATCTCTCTAAGTAAACACCCTAAGGGGTGTACCAAGAAAAGGGTGAGTAGACCATTAGTACTTCACAATATTATTTTCCCTTATAACCACTTTTTGCCAATCTAACCAACTCCTAAAAACATTTTTCTAAGCTTGGCCTCCTCTTTTGCACACTCTTCTAGTCATTTACCACCTTTATTAGCCCTTTTCCTAACTTAAAACCACTTTTTATAGCTCATATGACTATGTCAACTATGTCAACCTTGTACTCTTATTGACAAAACTTATTTAGGGTCTAAGTTAGTTTTTGGGCAACCTAGTATGTGACCTAGTGAATTTTTGTCAATAACGATACTAGGTTGATTAAGTTGACCAAAACTTTTAGAAGGGTTTAGGGTTAGATCCACCTATATAAACACATCCATTTATCCATTATTTAAAATTAGACAAGAGTTATTATTCATTTTTCACTTCTTTACAATCTGCTCTTCCACCATTCTACTTGAGGAGTCTTAGCTTAGGGTTTCTACTTGGAGAAGAATATAGTCTTGTGGAGAAGTCTTGGATGTTTTTACCTTTCTTAGTAATCCTTACAAACCACAACAACCTCTTGTGAAGAACCTTCTGCCAAGGGAGAGATTGAGTCTCAGTAGGTTCATCTTCTAGGTAATTATCTCTAATTTTGCTCCTCTCTTTAGTAAATAGAAGTAGCATAAGTAATGGCTTTTGAATAATATTACTCTTCTTCTCCATACATTATGGTTTTACCTATACATATCTTAATTAGGATTATCTTATGAATGTTTACATTTATTTATTTATTAACCCCCACTTTGTGCCATAAGCTTTGGTGAGCACTAGATTAGATTTCTTTGCTTTAATTGTTGTTAGTATAGTGAACATAAAAACATAGGACTTAGTTAGGGTTATTGCATGATTTTTCTTGACTGGAGGCTTTGGAACCCTCCCTAGTGATATTATTATGGTAAGAAATCCCTTAATTGGATCTAGAAAATCCATATTGGTCATGTTCCTAATTATCTAATGTATCCTTAATCAAAAGTGTAAGTAGGATCTATCTTCTCTGATATATGATTTATTTTTAGATTTGATGAATTTTTTATTGCATACATTTTAGTGAATCCAATGTGAATCTAACCCTTGTAGTTTTTCTTTCATGCTTTTTCATTTCTATCATTTTATTATTTTTCTATATTTGCGATACTAGGTCTACTAGGCTGATATAGTTTATAAATTTTGTGCATAGGTTTAACATGTAGTCATATTAACATGAATATGTTCTTTCTTTGTAGGTATCCATTATATATAGGTTATCAAATCTAACAAGTTGACATAGTACTCTTATTCACTCCCAAACAATAAACTATGTTGAATAGGCCAACTTAGTCTCTTATTCATCTCTAGAATAGAAAACTAAGTTGTGTATGTTGACTTAATATCATAGTAAACTTATAGATAATAAACCAAAAAACCAAGTTGACTCAGTCATCTTAAATAGGCTTCAACAAATAGGGAATTACATAACTAGGTCAACCCAGTTGACATAGTTGGCAGAATTTTACAGCATCATTCAAGACACTTCAACAAAAAATTTGTATTCCTCAGCATCTTCTAACCCACCAAGGTTCCTATCTTTCTCTCTCTTTCAATTTAGTTCTTCCTTATAGTTCTATTTTACAAAGTTTACATTCTTTAAAATTGCAATCCTACAGCAAACTAGGTTGACCTAGTTTTTTAGTCTATCTTCTGTCTAAAAGATTAGGTCAACCTGGTCAACTTAGTTCTTAAGGACTCCTACTTCTATAGTATAGTAGTGACCCTATTGATTTTTTTCTATAATTTTTGCATACACTATCATCTAAACCAACTTTGTACCATGAATAAATTAGGAATTAACAAATATATGCTAGTAATTACTTCACACTTTCATTTTCAGTTGTTTGCATGCTTAGAGTAGCTCACATAGTCTAATTATGTGGTTTTTAAATATACCATTTAGTTTCAATATTTTTCTCTTTCTTGCACACACTACCAAATCACATAATTTCAAAATACATTTAAACATTTGTCTACCCAAGGCCTACCTACCTAGATTTCATCACCAAAGGGGAAACTGACTTGGTTTTCTAGCCAATTATAAACATGTGGTTAATGGTATATATTTTCAAAGCATTCAATACCCTTATCATTTCAAAATTGTGAAGTGAGGGGGTGGGACCCAATACCAAGCTAGTATCATTGCCAACATAAATCTCTCTCAGCCTAAACATCTTGAAACCATCCATAGATTGATTTTTAATTCCATAATTTTAGCCAACTTCTCTATCACACTTAAATTAACACTTTATAATAATCTCACAACATTTAGGATGACCACTTAGTTATCATTTTCTTTTCAGATGATTGTTTGCTCTCTGCTCATTGTATGTTATATTGTAAAAAATTGCATTAGCTAATGTTGGTGCAAGGTTTTGTGTTGTGTGTCAATTGGATCATTTTCATTAATCCAATTTTTATGTGTTTTCTTCCATTTCTTTCTTTAAAGTAAATTGCAAAAAAAAATCCTATTTTCAGTACACTATCATTTTATTCAGCACAGTCTCTTACAGACTATCTTTTTCCTTATCTACAGTAATAAGTCAACCTAGTTGACTCTATATCCCTTTCACTAGTTAGGTTATAATACTAAGTCAACCTGGTTAACCTTGTATTCTTATTAGACTAGTTTTTTCCTAGTTTGTAGTACTAAGTCAAAATACTTGACTCTGTACTCTTATTATTGACCCTAATTCAAACTTAGTTCTTTATTTGTTTTTCTTTCCTTAGCATTTTATTCATTTCTTAAAATCATCATGAAGTCCCCTATTAGAATATTCTTGGATAACCTTAATCCATTTAGACACTATATGGGATATTCATTTATCCCTCTCTTTTCTTCCTAAGATAACCCTCACTCTTGGAGCACCTCTTCCCCTCCTTTATCTATATATTATAACATGGTGCAAATCACACCTCAAGATGAAGTAGGTGGATCTGATCTTTTTTGAAACTATCAAGACAATTCTCATCTTCAAACTTTCCAACATAATGTGGGATCGATTAACACAAGTCTATCCAATAATCTATGTAGTAATCCACCTTCCAATGACCCTCCCCTAATACCAATTTGGGGAGTTCTCCTACAAACACCAAACCACCAATTGATATGACTCAACTTATTACACAATTCATACAACAAATGAACATAATTTAAACTTCTAACACCTCTCAAATGATTCAATTACAACATTATTTGATCAATATGGATAATCAACCTCTGACTCTCAATCCTCAAGCTAATCCAAATTTTATTCATCTACCTCTTAAAGATGCCTCAGGAAATGTTATTCCTCAACCTATTATGAATAACAAAATGATTCAAAATATCTAAAATTATCCTTTAGATCCTTTTATCATGTCCATTGATATTGATAATATATCTCTAACTATCAATTATGATGGGACTAAAGACCCTACATCCTTTCTCAAAGCTTTTGGCAATCTTTATAAAAAGTGGATCCAAACTAATACTTTTGCCACAACTAAAATTCTAATTAAAACCTTTAACGGTGATGTATTGGAATGGTAAAACCAACTTCCCCAACATTCCATTTAGAAACTCAAGGATTTAGTATATCCTTTAGTCAAATAGTTTCAACATAATGATCTTACCAAAAATTGCTTAAGTTATTTTATTAATGCTAAGCAATCTTTCACTGAATCAGCTCATGATTTTATTAAAAGATTGAAATCTCTAGCCCATAAATCCAACCATAACATGACCGATGACAATTTGTTTAAACTCTTTATAACTAATTTAACTCCTTCACTTCAATATAAGGTTTGAAATTTTTCTCCTCAAATACTTCAAGAAGATCTTGACCAAGCTAAATGTCAAGACTTTCTCATGAATCAATTTAAACCTAATGCCAAATTCTTTAAAGGATATTTTCAAACTTATGCTAATGTTATCACCATCAATACTCCTTAAACCAAAACAAGAGTTTCCAAAATTGACACTCCCCTATCTTCTCACATACCACTAATTGTGCAACAAATGAAATAATTTTTACCACCCTCTAAACCCTATACTTATACCAATAATCCTCCAAAATGGTATGATCTTAATCAATTATTTTGGTTCCACACTGACATTAGTCACTTCCATGAAACATTTTGAGGGATTACTAAATTTTTTATCTCCTACATGCTCGGTGATTCCTTCAATCATGAAGCCATGATCCAACTTCATCATCAAGAGTACAACACCACTTCTCAAAAATAACAAGCTTCCTAAGCTTCTTCTTGTAATAACCAAAAATATTTTTTCATAACTAATAATCAAAAAAATACCAAGGTTTGTGCTATTGATGCCAACTATGACCAATATTAAAATAATTCTCAATATGTTAACATAATTAAGGTTAATTATCATCATAAACTAGCTCACAAAGATCCTGTAACAAAACCTAAGAAACCATCTTTAGAAGAATAACTTCTCAAAGATAATACCATCACCCATGTAGCTTCAAAAGCCCTTGAGGAACCACCTCCTTATTCCAAACCCCCAATAACTTTTATTCCTTCAAAATCTACCTTACCTTCCAAAACCCATACCAGTTCTTCTTCTAAATCCCATTAGAACTTTGTGGAAGAACTTAACTCCATGCCTGGCAATATTCCACTTATGGAGCTAGTTTGTACTTCCTTTTATCATCACAAGTTCCTTATGAAAAAATTACAATAAATCAAATATCCATATTTTATAGATGAAGAACCACCCTCTATTGAGCCTCAACTACCAACATGCATACCTTTGAAATTAATTTTCCTTCTTATAAACCTTTTATTGAATTTATTAAAGAGTGCATGATTAATGAAGAGATCCTTTTTCACATTGATGATCCACCAATATTCATTAAAATAACCATTAATACTACCCTTATCCATAAAGTTTTAGTTGCTGAAGGGTCTGATATTAATGTGACATATTTGTCGATTATCCAACAACTTGGCTATAATAAGGATCATCTAAAGCAAACCCATCTCACTTATCATGGATTTGATAAAACTAATCAAAATCCACTCAATTGTATTTGTCTTCCCCTAAAAATCATACCCAAGACCGTTTAAACTAAACTTATGGTCCTTGATTTGCCCTTATCTTATAACATACTCCTTAGTTACCCTTGGACTCATATAATGAGGGATATCACTTCATTTGGTAGCCAATGTATCAAATTATTATATAAAGACAAATGGTATAAACATGAAGCTGATCCCAAACCTTGGATTTTTCAACTTACTAATCCAAAATCTCAATAGCATATCCCTACCATTCTTACCATCAATTGTGTTCCCTTACCTGAGTTCATGAAGATCAATACAAACTTATAGGTCACTCTTGTTGATTCAGATGATGATGAACCTAATGACTTACAATATACATGAAAAACTACTAAGCTACCTCCTTATATATTGGAGTGGTTTCCTCATTTATTACATCATGATCACAATATTCCTCTCATTGATGAGATTACTAATTTTCTTCCTCCATATAATTCTCAAGAACCTTCTTACCAAGAATATGCCTTCACATACAATGAATATGGAGTAGCCAAATTATTCTAAGACACTCTCATCATGTCTCCATGAAAGTTCAACATATAAATTCACCTTCTAAAACTCCCCTTGAATCTCAAGCATGTATCATTTCTCCAACCTATGATGATAACTACATCATAGCCCAATCTCAATCTCGAGACTTGGATGTACAACATTATCAAAAAAAATAACTCAAATATATACTTTCAACCAGGATGTTTACACCATTTCCATGGATTCTAAATTAGCTCCACAAGGTTATGTACCTCCTATTAATTCTCCATTTCTTGATACTCCTTAGGTGGTAGAACAACTTCTACCTTTTAAACCTCTAGAAATTATTGCATCTACAAACCCCATCATTACATTTAATTCTTCCCCCATTAAAGAAACTAATGATACACTAATCTCATTCGATCAATCTACTCATCCTACTCTTGAGATTACATTAGATGCCAAGGCCATAGATGTCCATTAGATACATTTTGAATATGATCGCCATGGTAATCAAATTCTCAATATCGAAGTAGATATTGAGTATTATGGTCTTCTTCCCACTTTGCCTAGCAATGAAACTATCCTTGAAATACTTCATGCCTGAGAACCCCCACTTCCTCGACAACATCACAAACATAAGAATTTAAAAAACAAAGCCCCTTATTTCAACAAATTCATCTTTAGCATTGACCCTAAATATAATCTAATTTCTTATTTACCTAGTGTACCATACCACTTCTAAGATGGAAATTATATAATTATTGAAGAAAATACTCGCATTGAATATGGTACTCCACTATAGGCTTGACCTATTACCATCTCTCACAAACTTTCACCTACTAAACATGATAAATTTAGTTTATTTTTTGATAAATATCAATAAATCTTTGCCTAGTCCTATAAGGACATGCCTTGTATTGACCCTAGCATTGTGATGCACAATATCATCACTTATCCCAATGTTAAACCTATGCATCAAAAGCAATGGAAATTTCCACTTGAGGTTTCCACCTTATGTCGCAAATAAATTATCAAAATTATTGATGCTAAATTTATCAAACTAGTGGACTATTCTTAATGGGTTTCTAAGATAGCCCCTATTCAAAAATAAATTACCATGGCCATTCATATATGCATTGATTTCCATAATATCAATATTATTTGTCCCAAGGACAATTTCCCTCTACCTTCAATAGATTTCATTGTTGATTACACAACTGGTTATGAAATGTTATCTCTTATGGATGTTTTCTTGGGTTATAACTAAATTCATAATGCACTTAAAGACCAGCACAAAACCACTTTCACCATAGAATTGGGTACCTATTGCTATGTTAAAATTCCCTTCAGAATCAAAAATGCTAGAGATACTTATCAACAATAAATGACTCATATCTCTCATGATCTTACCCACAAAATTATAGAAACTGATGTGGATAACCTCATTGCTAAGTCTAAATCTCGCAAGACTCATCTTTTCGATTTTACCATCAAATTTCACCATCTTTTTAAATACAAAGTTAGACTACATCCTTAAAAATGTGTCTTTGATGTCACATCTAGTAATCTATTAGGATTCTTAGTCTCTCTCTAAGGCATCGATGTTGAACCTACTAAGATCAGTGCTATAATCAACATGCCCATCCCTTGATCCATTTTAGACATTCACACTTATCTTGGTAAATTTGGGGTAATTAGACGATTCATACCCAAAATGGCTTACCATATCCACTTCATCAATTCTCTTCTTAATAAAGGTAATGCTTTATAATGGATGAGCCCTTGTCAAAAAACATTTGTTAATATGAAATAATCATTGCTTCACCCATCTACACTTCATCCCTTTTCTAATGATTGACCTTTGATCTTATACACCTCTTCCACACCCATATCAGTTAGGGTGATGCTTTCCCATTAAGATGATACTGGAATAGAATATGCCATATACTATATCAACTAAGGCCTCATTAATTATGAAAAACATTACATAAAATTCAAACATGATTTCCTTAACATATATTTTACAACTAAAAAACTTTGACATTATATGCTTTATCAAAACACTTATGTTATCATTCATTATGATCCCCCTCATCACTTATTATCCAAAGGATTTCTTTCTAGAGATAGAATTGTAAATGGGATGGTCCTCCTTATGTAATTTGATCTCCAAATTATTAATTAAAAATCTATCAAAGTATAAATCATCATTGGTCAACTTGTTACTGTTCCCATGCCCACTACCGATCACCTTTAAGATAGTCTTCTCGATGACAATATTCTCTATATTGAAGGTCTCAATCAATCCATATCCCTTAAATATTACTTTCATTACTCATTGATGATATTTAAGTAAGTAATCTTGATGAATCCGCTATCCTCCCCAATATTACTAAAACAAAAATAGTTATCGAAAAACTTCCTAAAATCAATGTCAATTTACATAAGGATACTTGGACCCTTCACTTTGATGGTGCTAAATGACTTCAAGGAGTTGGGGAATGTTGTATTCTTACAATCCCTCTTGTAAAAATTATCCCTTTAACTTTTTTTATTAACATTTGACATCACTAACAACATGACAAAGTACAATGCTTTAATCTTAGGCATGAGAGCTACTCTTGATTTATATATCTAATATTTGCATGATTTAGGTGATTTCCATCTCATTTGCCACCAAGTCAATGGTGATTACCAATGAAAAAATGAGAATCTCATTTATTATCATCAAATTACAACTACTCTTTCCAAATATTTCATTTCTTTCACCATCAAGCCTATCCCTCAAGATTAAAATTCTATCGTTGATTCCCTTGATTCTTCAACATCTCTTTTTTAGCCACACTAAGTTCTTACCGATCCAACTTTTATTATCCAAATAATAAAATATTTGACCTCTATTCAACCATATGATTCAATAATATTCCAATTGAGGTTTTCACCGTTCAACAAATTTTGTGGTATAAAGACATCATTCAATTTTTGAAACATCAAACTTATCCTCACAACCTAGATTCTTACAAAAAGACTCATATTCGTAAACAAGATTTTAAGTATGTATTTTGATATAACATCCTATACTATCATAATGTTGAAGGTACCTTGCTCTATTATGTAATGCAAGATGAGGTTCCTCCTCTCCTTGAATAATCCCATGGGGGCATTTGCGATGACCACTATAGCAAACATGTTATAGCCTACAAATGTTTATATATGGGATGTTTTTTGCCCATTATTAAAAAAGATGCCATCAAATTTGCTAAAAAAATTAATCCTTGCCAAATTCATAAAGATTTAATTCATTCACCTCCATTTGAACTTGAAATTGTATAATCTCCTTGGCCATTCTCCATGTGGGGATTAGATCTCATAGGCAAATTAGCTCAATCTCAAGATGCACATGTCTTTATAATCATAGCCAAAGAATATTTCACCAAGTGGTTTGAGACTATGCCCCCTGTTAATGCTACCAGTCCACCATATCCAAATTCATCCTTAATCAAATAATTTACCACTTTGGTTTCCCTCATACTATCATTTTAGATAATGGTGGTAATTTCAAAAATAAATATGTCAAACTGCTCTATGCTAAATTTAAAATCTCTACACCCTATCATCCATAATGTAATGTCCAAGTTGGGGCCACAAACAAAATACTTAATAAAATTCTCTAAAATAAAATTCATGAAACATGCATAAATTGGCACCTTCATCTCTATCCTAATCTTTGGGCCTATCATACTAGCATACATACTGCCACTAGGGCAACACCGTTCTCTCTAGTCTATGGTTTTGAATCAGTCTTTTCATTAGAAGTTGAGTTTCCCTCTCTCTGTATATCTCTTCATGGTATCATACTTGATGAATAATTATGTGAAGCTCACCTTCATGCTCTTAATCTTCTTAAAGAACACCATCTTTATACTTTACAACATAATCACCAATACAAGGTTCATATTTCCAAACAACATAAAAAATGCATAAAGTTTGCACATTTAATGTTGGTGATCTTGTCCTTAAATTAGGTTACACTCATGATAAAGAAGGTAAATATGCCCAAAAATGTTGGGGTCCTTATTTAGTCAAAGATATTCTTGGTCTAATTACCTATCACCTTCAAACCAATAACATCATATTTTTAAAGAGCCTACTAATGCATAATTCCTCAAGGAGTATTTTGCCTAAATCCTTCCCTTATTTTTCATGTTTTCTATATGATATCTATCTAACACTTTTGGAGGATACTTACATGGGTCTCACCCTCTGCATTAATTATCTATTTTCAAAACCTTAGTCCTACCTTTTGGTCTTTTGGTTTCCCTCTTTCTCATGAGTTGCATTGTAAAACCATGGATAGGACTCGGTCTTCTTCATGATATAATTTTATCCTCTTTATTTTCATAGTTTTTACACTCTTTCTAGCACCCCTTAGGTTTCTCTTTTGTGAGTTTCAATGTAAGACCATGGATAGGACCTGGCCTTCCTCACAAGTACCATCTTTTTCTTATCCCATTTATTCTACCAATACTTTTTGGCACCCTCATGGGTTTCTCTTTTATGAGTTGCAGTGTAAGACCTATTGGAAATATTGTCATTGATGTCAAAGGTCTAGTATTATTTGTGATAAAGGCCCCATTGAATTTAATGTTGTTGGTAATAAATATATCTTGGCTAATATGAGTTAATATTTATTTAATATTAATGAATATATTTTTGGTTGCATATGAAACAAAAAAAGGGCCCATGGAGAAGTCAAAGAGCCATGGGATAAAGACAAAAGAAGGATGGGACGCATTTTCCCATGAAGATTCATCTTGGGGAATACCAAGAGTCACCAAGTGAAGACAAAAGAGTAAGGGTGAATTTTTCATGAAGGGACACTTTAAGGAATACGAAAAGTCACCAAAGATAAGGACAAAAGTGGGAAAGATGTTTTTGGTCATGAAGGGTCACCACATGACTTTTCAAAGGCTTGGATATGAAGGGTCATCCAAGATTGGTGCCATTTTCCATGAGGATTGAAAGGTCACAAAGGGGAAAGGCCAAAGGTCATTTAGAAAGCTATAAATAAAGGCTTGAGTAGCCATTTGTAATATGGGAGTGAGAGGTTGATTTGATATTGTAATACCTAGCTTAGAAGAGCAATTGTGAGAGATGAATATGAATTGTATTTGTTATATCTAGCTTAGAAGAGCAAAGGTGAGAGAGAGGAAGGAGATGTTGTATTGATCTATCATTTGTTGAAATAGCAACATTGAGAGATAGGTGTGTGGTATACATAAAGGGGTTGGTGCTCCTGTGGGTTGGTGCTCACGAATAGGTGTTGGGTTGGTTCTCAGCAAAGGGGTTTGAAGCTCCTGTGGGTTGGTGCTCATAAATTGTAGCTAAGGTTTGTACTTGGCAAAGGGGTATGGTGCTCCTATGGGTTTGTTCTCATGAATATATTTGAGATTGATTCTCCATGGTTATTCCCACATTGGGTTTTCACATTATATCTGGTGTCTCTCTATCTTGTGTGATGTTTATTGTTTGAGTTTTATTGCATATCTTGAATGTTTGATTAAGTGGAATTTGGTTAAAGGAAAGATTTATAAGATATAGAATATATGGAGAGGGGGGGTGAATCAGTATATTATATATCTTATAAATCTTTCCTTTAACCAAATTCCACTTAATCAAATATTCAAGATATGCAATAAAACTCAAACAATAAACATCACACAAGATAGAGAGATATGTTAGGATCTTAGAGTATAATTGATTATTTTTTTATAAGCAACTAAACACGGAATTGAAACCAGAAGTAATAAGTAACTAGAAATCAGAAACAACAAATAATGAGAGATACAAGAAACAACTAATCTATATTAAACTCTTCCAGAAGGAAATACAATGAATAAATCTCTCTCTCCTCACACCTCACAGATGTACAGTAATTCTCCCCCTCTCTCTCTCTCTCTCTCTCTCTCTCTCTCTCTCTCTCTCTCTCTCTCTCTCTCTCTCTCTCTCTCTCTCTCTCTCTCTCTCTCAATCAATTACAATAAACTCAATTACTAAATTGTACATGCTATGAGGATCTAACCCTACTATATAGAATACTAAAACACTAGGGTTCATGAGCCATGCATTCACCACCCTTAGATCCACCTCTTAAATCAAAGGCTCAAATTTGTTCTCCTAAAAATAACAATTTTGAAAATGCACAGAAGTCAGTGTCGGTCTAAAGATGACCGATGTCGATCGACCCCTAACCAATGCCAGTTGGTTCTGACTGATGTCAGTTACTGTGTAAGCCCAGCATCCTCCATATTAGCTCATTAGTGAAGCTTTTAGCTCCACAACTCAACAATCTCCCACTTGGAGATAAACAGTTGCACCTGTACCTGTACAACAACATCCTCTAAACATCTTTGGCTTGTTTCTCCCTCTTCAAGTTCAATCTTGAAGACCAACAAAAGTTGAATGAAGATTCAACTTCTCCTTTATTATCAGCTTTGTTAACATATCAACAGGGCTCTTATCCGTATGGATCTTTTCTAGCTTCAACTGTCCATCCTCCAATACCTGTCTAATGAAGTGGTACCTAAGCTGTATATGTTTGGTTCTTGAATGAAAGGCTAAATTATTTGCCAAATGAATTACACTTTGAATATCACTATATAATCTGCAACTCTCTTGCTCCTTTCCTAACTCTTCCATGAACTGAGTCATCCAAATCATTTCCTTGCTAGCTTATGTGACTGCAATGTATTTTGCCTCTGTAGTAGATAAACAACAACCTTCTGCAACTTTGAAATCTAGCTAACCACCGTTCCACCAACAGTGAACACATATCCTATGGTGCTTCTCCTACCATCCAAGTCACTTGCCATATCTGAATCTACATACCCATGTAGAGAAGTGTTTGACCCTCCATAGAATAAATGCCTATTGCTGGTCCCTCTTAGATATCTGAGAATCCACTAAACTACTTTTCAGTGTTCCTTTCCTGGATTGGCCATAAACTTGCTGACAACTCTGACCACTTGGGCAATATCTGGTCTAATACATACCATTGCATACATCAAGCTCCCAACTACTGAAGCATATGGAACTCTACTCATGTACTCAACCTCATCATGTGATTTAGGACACTATTCTTTGCTCAAATTGAAGTGTCCAGCCATAGGTGTGCTTATCATTTTTACATCCTGCATATTGAACCTCTCCAACACCTTATTCACATAATCCTCTTGAGACAAAATCAAACTGTGATTTGTCCTATCTCTCTTAATACTCATGCCAAGGATTTTCTTTGCTGCTCCTAAATCCTTCATGGCAAATGTGTGAGCTAATTTTACCTTAAGCTCAGTAATTTCTTGCATGTGTGAACCTGCAACAAGCATATCATCTAGATACAATAACAGGATAATATAACTACCATTATCTAATCTGTTAAAATAAACACAATGGTGAGATTGACATTTAATAAAGCCATGCTTTGTCATAAACCTGTTAAACCTCACATACCATTGTTTTGGAGCTTGCTTACGACCATATAAGCTTTTCTTCAACCTGCACACAAGTTTCTCCTTACCTTTGACCTCAAAACCTTCTAACTGATCCATATATATCTCTTCATCCAAATCTCCATGAAGAAATGTTGTCTTAACATCAAGCTGCTCAAGATGCAAATCCTCAATAGCAACTAAAGACAATACAGTCTGAATAGAAGTCATCTTTACTACAGGAAAAAAAATTTCACCAAAATCAATACCTAGTTTCTGTGCAAATCCCTTTACTACCAACCTAGCCTTATGTCTCATTTGTCCATTCTCTCCTTCCTTTAACCTGTATACCCATTTGTTTTTTAGTGCTTTTTTTTTGACTGGAAACTCAACCAAATCCCACGTATGGTTCTCTTCTAAGGAATCAATTTCCTTATTCATGCCATGCTCCCACTGTTTCCTAGATTCTACCTGCATTGCCTCATCAAAACTTTTTATTTCTCCACCATCAGTGAGCAACAAGTAGTATAAAAAAGGGGAATAATGAATTAGAGATTTACTTACCCTTTTAGACCTCCTTATGGGTGTTTGAGACTCATTTTTAGCTTGCTTTCTGCCCAAATTTTCTTCTAATAGTGACCAATCCCGGTCATCTCTAATCGATGCCGGTCTGCACCTGACCGATGTTGATTTCTTTTGATCAACATTGATTTCCACTTGACTGATGTCAGTTTCCACCTGATTGACATCGATTTCCACCTGACTGACGTCAGTCTCTATGTTTTTCTGTGAATGATGATTTTTACCCATGAGCTCATTTTGGATCATAACCTCTTTCAAATCAAGATTGCCCTGCTCAAAATTATTCAGCCTCTTGAGCTGATCACTGTACATCACCTTCTCATTGAAAACTACATCATGGCTTCTAATAATTTTGTTAGTTTCTAAATTCCACAACTAGAATTTGAAATCTCCAAAACCATAACCAATGAAAGTGCACCGCATAGATTTAGCATTCAGCTTCTTTCTATTTTTTTATCAATGTGCATAAAAGCTTCAGAACCAAAAACTCTGAGAAATGAAAGATCTACCTTTTTACCTATCTAATCCTCTTCTGGAATTCCACCATCTAGTGCAGTAGAAGGTCCTCTGTTAATCAGGTAAACTGTAGTATCTACAGCTTTTGCCCAAAACTATAAGGGCAAACCAGCATGCAACCTCATACTCCATGCATGCTCCATTATTGTTCTATTCATCCTTTCAGCAACTCCATTTTATTGAGGTGTCCTTAAAACCATCCTTTCCCTGTGTATTCCACTCATAGAATAGAAACTATTGAATTTATTATTGCAGTACTCACCACCATTGTCAGATCTAAGGCACTTCAATCTCAAACCTATTTCATTCTCAACCAAAACTTTCCATTTTTTAAATGTGTCAAAAACATCATATTTCCTCTTTATGCAATAAACCCATACCTTTATTGTAGCATCATCAATGAAAGAAATATAATACTATGATCCTCCAATAGAAGCTACCTGAGCTGGTCACCACACGTCTGTGTGAACAAGCTCCAACTTGTGCTTCTTCTTTGTTGACCTAGTTTTGAGAAACCTCACTTTCTTCTGTTTCCCAAAAATACAATGCTCATAGAAATCTAGATCTATGCTTTTTAAATTTGAAAGCTTACCTTTTAACTTAAGAACATTCATTCCCTTCTCACTCATGTGACCAAGCCTACAGTGCCACAACTTTGCATCTACGTCTGAAGTAGATAAAATAGAAGGAGAATAATCAGTAATACAAGTAAATAGATAAAGTGTACCTACTCTCTTACCTTTTGCTAATATAAGTGCACCCTTGGAAACTTTCCAAGATTTAGCTGTGAGAGTTACTATGCAACCCTCATCACCCAACTTTCCTGTAGAAATTAGATTCCTCTTCAAGATGGGTACATGCATGACATCCTTCAACACCCATGTGTTGCCATTCTGTAATTTCAGCTGCACTTTTCCTTTGCCAACAATTTTACAAGGCTCATCATCCCCTAAATAAACTTTTCCAAAATCTCCATGGATGTAATCATTGAAAAATTCTCTATTTGGGGTTGCATGGAAAGAGGCACCATAATCTAAAACCCATGATTCTACTTTATTATCTAAAGAAAATATAAGAGCATCTTGTGCAACAATACCTGCAACTTTTGCTTCTTTATTACCTTCATGCTGATTTTCTTTGTTATCCTTCAACCAATAATCTTTCTTTGTATGCCCTTTCTTTTCACAATTCCAGCAGGTTATTCTTCCATTTCTAGATTTAGATCTACTTCCCATCTTTGACCTTGATTTCCCTTGCTTGCCCTTCTCTTTTTGCCTTTCCCTGCTTTCAACACTTAAAGCATTACCTAATGTTTCCCCTGTGCTTTTCCTGTGAATTTCTTCATTCAAGATTACACTAACAACATCATCAATTTTCAAGATATTTGAAGCAGATACAGTATTACTAACTGCCATTACCAAACTATACCAACTTTTAGGTAAAGAGCATAAGATTAAGAGAGCCTTAATTTCATCATCAAAAACTATTTTGACTGAATTTAACTGATTTACTATTGTATGTAAATCATTAAGATGACTAGATACAGATCCACCTTCCTGCATTTACAAATTAAATAATTACTTCATAAGATATACCTTATTTGAAGCTGGGGTTTTTTCATATAAATTTGCCAAAGTATCCATTAACTCTACCATTGTCTTTGCCTGTGATAAGTTGGAAAACATAGAAGCTGCCAAGCTCAACCTTATAGATCCAAGAGCCTTTCTATCAAGAACATTCCATTCTTCATCTTTCATATTTGTGGGCTTCCTTGAAACCCCACCCAATGATAAATATAGATCTTTTTGATACAGATAATCTTCAATCTGCATCCTCCATAATTGATAATTTTTGCCATTGAATTTCTCCATTCTTAGTTTACTTTTTTCTGCCATTGCTTTGCTCCCACTCAATCAGAAACCCCTATGAGTAAATTCTATAATCAACAAACACTAACACACTCTGATACTAGTTGTTAGGATCTTAGAGTACAATTGATTACTTTTGTATAAGCAACTAAACACGGAATTCAAACCAAAAGTAATAAGTAACTAGAAATTAGAAACAACAAATCTATATTAAACTCTTCCAGAAGGAAATACAATGAATAAATCTCTCTCTCCTCACACCTCATAGATGTACAGTAATTCTCCCTCAAGAGTTCTCTCTCTCTCTCTCTCAATCAATTACAATCAACTCAATTACTGAATTGTACATGCTATGAGGATCTAACCCTACTATATAGAATACTACAACACTATAGTTCATGAGCCATGCATTTGCCACCCTTAGATCCACCTCTTAAATTAAAGGCTCAAATCTGTTCTCCTAAAAATAACAATTTTGGAAACACACAAAAGTTGGTGTCGATCTGAAGATGACCGATGCTGATTGACCCCTAACCGATGCCGATCAACCCCTAACCGATGTTGGTTAGTTCTGATCGATGCCAGTTACTATGTAAGCCTAGCAACCTCCACATTAGCTCATTAGTGAAGATTTTAGCTCCACAACTCAACAAGAGACACCAAATATAATGTGGAAACCCAATGTGGGAAAAACCATGGAGAATCAATCTTAAATATATTCATGAGAACAAACCCACAGGAGCACCATACCCCTTTGCCAAGTACAAATCTCAGCTAAAATTCATGAACACCAACCCACAAGAGCTTCAAACCCCTTTTTCGAGCACCAACCCAGCACCTATTCGTGAGCACCAACCCACAGGAGCACCAACCCACAAGAGCACCAACCCCTTTGCCAAGCACTAACTCAGCAACAATTCATGAGCACCAACCCACAGGAGCACCAACCCCTTTGTGTATACCACACACCTATCTCTCAATGTTGCTATCTCAACAAATGATAGATCAATACAACATCTCCTTCCTCTCTCTCACCTTTGCTCTTCTAAGCTAGATATTAGAATATCAAATCAACCTCTCACTCCCATATTACAAATGGCTACTCAAGCCTTTATTTATAGCTTTCCAAATGACCTTTGGCCTTCCCCCTTTGTGACCTTTCAATCTTCATGGAAAATGGTGCCAATCTTGGATGACCCTTCATATCCAAGCCTTTGAAAATTCATGTGGTGACCCTTCATGACCAAAAATGTCTTTCCCACTTTTGTCTTTATCTTTGGTGACTTTTCATATTCCTTAAAGTGTCCATTCATGAGAAATTTTCCCTTACTCTTTTGTCTTCACTTGGTGACTTTTGGTATTCCCCAAGTTGACTCTTCATGGGAAAATGCATCCCATCCTTCTTTTGTCTTTATCTCATGGCTCTTTGACTTCTCCATGGGCCCTTCTTTTGTCTCATATGCAATCAAAAATATATTTTTTAATATTAAATAAATATTAACTCATATTAGCTAAGATATATTTATTACCAACAACATTAAATGCAATGAGGCCTTTATCACAAATAATACTAGACCTTTGACATCAATGACAATATTTCCAACAATCTCCCCCTTTGTCATTGATGACAACCTCAATCCTAAAACTGCCACATCCTGTCACCTACACATACCATCATCTAAAAATATACAGTAACTCCCCCTTACTGTAGCAACCTGTACCTATTTTCTACCCCTGTACTTGTACCTATTATTCTCCCCCTTTGACATCAATGGTAAAGGGCCTACCTGGAGCCAACACATAGCTCCCCCTCACTTGATGCTGAACATCAATGGCAGGAAGTAATAGAAATTACTCCCAACTCCTCTCGCCGATCTTTGAATGTGTCCTTTGATCGTGCCTTTGAGAAGATATCTGACAATACATATACATTGTTCCCTATCCTTTGAGCATCTGCAATCAACTCATTTAAATCTTTTCTTCTAATCTCACAACCTTCAGTATGAAACCTTAATGTGTATCCTTGATCACATATCTACCTTACACTCAATAGATTATGCTTATAAAACATTTTTAGTCTTGGTTCTACCATTATCTAAAATTAAAGTACCTTTTTTGGCTATCCTAGCAGTGGTTTTATCTCTGAATCTCACTATACCACCATTGATCTTCTTTACTCTTATCTCCTATCATATGCCTCGAACATCCGCTATCAACAAACCATGGTTGATCTTTACCTCTCACATGCAGAGCTGTCTGCACCATCATAGAATCTTCAGGTTGTTTCTTCTACCATGAACATGTCTGAACCTTCTTCCTGATGAATGGAACTTTGAAACTCTGATCCCTCTTCATTGAATCTGCATGAGTATCCTTTTCCTTCTTTTTAAAACTGTTAGCTCTTTTTCAACATTCTAATTTATTATGACCATAATCATTTGAAACACTGCATATGCAAGAATCATTCTAATAGCCTCAAACCATAATATTGCTACAAAATTTTCTTCAAAAATATATTCCCTCAAAAGATATACAAATTAATCTGCCAACTCACCTTCTTGTCATGCAAAATATCCAAGACCCAATAGCATCCACCATGCTTCAATTTTTAAAAGTGTCTACTTGAAGCCTAGAAGAGACACCCTACACAATAGGGTTCTAGAAATAAATCTCAGGAGATTCCCACATCTCTGTTTCTTCCTTGATCTTCTTGTGTTTTTCTTTTAGAATCCGTTTCAGCATGTCTAACCTTTTTGACTTACTAACCTTATCATTTATGATGTTTTTCTTTTTCTCAACTTTTACAACTATCTTATCTTGACAAAGCTCATGCTTAAATATAACAAGAGATTCTGCACAATCCTTCTTATCTGATTATTTATCTACTATAGCAAGTAATTCATTTTCATTCTTGAACTCAACTTGATCAACCTTTACTATTTTAGGTCTCCAAACCTTAATTTGACTCTTCTCATATTTTTTAGGGGCTCTGTAACCTTTGACATACTTTGAATATCTCTTTACTTTATTTTGGCATAATCTAGCAATATGGCCAACCTCATGACAACAAAAGCAAACAATATTTCTCATACCTTTTTCTTGAATGTGACTGAGATCTCCCTTTGACTGATTGCTTCTCCTCATACAATCTCTTGCCCTGTGACTAACATGATGACAAAAAAAACAATGACCATGAAAAGAATTTGAAAACTTGAAAGCATTGGGCTGCTTGATCGACTTCTTTGATTTGCCTTCAAAACCTGCATCCTTCTTTCCTTGGACTGATATTTCATGATCTTTTTCAACCTTGATTATAAGCTTCTCATGATTATCCTTTAAAGAACCTAACTCAACCTTCAACTGATTACATTCTTCTTCTTTTGATGTTAAAATTGAAGTTGCAACCTCTAACTGATTCTTAAGATCCTAAATAAATATCTTATTTTCTTTTACTTCTATAGCCAACTTAGAATCCAAGATACACACCTATTCTTTAAGAGCTTCAACCACAGATTTCAACTCTTGATTCTCCTTCTTCATGATATAATGAGTTTCATTGTAAAACCATGGATAGGACTTGGTCTTCTTCATGATATAATTTTATCCTCTTTATTTTCATAGTTTTTACACTCTTTCTAGCACCCCTTAGGTTTATCTTTTGTGAGTTACAGTGTAAGACCATGGATAAGACCTGGCCTTCCTCACAAGTACCATCTTTTTCTTATCCCATTTATTCTTCTAATACTTTTTGGCACCCTCATGGGTTTCTTTTTTATGATTTACAGTGTAAGACCATGGATAGGACCTGACCTTCCTTATAAAATCACCATCATGTCATTCCTTTTATAGAATGTGTTTTGTTATGGTTACAAGTTCCTGATCCTTGTTCTCAACTTTAATTTATGTTTCTTTTGTAGATAAAATTTTCACAACAAACTATGTTAGCATGTCTTCCTATATTTCTCTCATTCTTATGATAAGGAATCACACTTTTATATCATTGTATCCCTTTTTCACCCTTTGTCACATTTTTTATGATTTGAATTAATTCAAATTATTTCATATTTCATTCATCTTGATTTCCTTTACTTTCACTCCACATTAGATAAAACAAGGTTTAAGTCAAGATAGCACTTTTATTTCACTTAGATTTACACTCTTAGACACCATGCTCTCTGAGTTATCTCTCTTAGCAACCAAGTACCAAGTATTCAAATTAAATTCATCTTTAACACCTATGTTTGGTTTTCTAAATCCGTATAGAGGAGGAATAGAAAAATCCATCAAGAAATTTAAAAGTCAAATCATTTAAAATAAAAGGCAATATACAAATTTCAAAAGTCAAAATCACACCAAAATATGTGATTACAAGCATATCTCCTATATCCAATTGAAGCTCAAATTCCATAGTTGACATCACAATAGATCCTAGGTCCATTAGGGTGTGGTAGGCTAATAGATTGAATAGGAGAATTCAAAAAAAATATGGTGCTACCTACTTTCTCATGCAAGTACCCAATCTTCGTAATAGATATATGGCTTTATAAGGGGTCCTGAGGAATGAGGAACACATTGTGAGAAGGTAGGTCCATTTTAATTTTCATTCATATAGCCTTAATGGGATGATCTACATACTTCATTTGTTGACCTAAGACTTGTGTGGCTAAGATAAGTTCTTCAAAGTCCTTAATGTCAAAAGTCATATTGTTTTGACAAACCTAATTTGAGTATCTTAACTTTGATAAAGAGTTCTTTTTACCTTGGTTTTTCCTTCATTCTCCCCTCCACCCATTTCATCTCCCCCTTTGATAGGAAAATTATGATTCTAAATCTTTTTTCCCTTATTTTATATTTCCTTCTTCTTCACATCTTAAAAACATGCTAGCACTACTTTGTTTTAGTTATCTATCCTTAGAACAAAACAATATGTTTGAGCAACTATGGATTATTTTCTTTATACCATGGCTCTACATTTATAGATATGCCTTGGTTTCTTTTTATCATTTTTTATTTTTATACCACCCCTTTTTGTAAACACCTAAGTCCATTTTTACTTTCATGTGTTTTTTTCCCATTGTTGAGTGAGGTTGGCTTGTTACTTCTCACTCATCAAAGTTTTTTTCCTTTTTTATGCATATTCTTCCATTGATTATTGAGTAAGGATTGTTACTGCTCACTCATCAATGTTGTTTTACCATTTTTTTTCTTTCCCATCTTTGTTTAAGTAAAGATTGTTATTACTTTCACATTGATGTTTGATTACCATCTTTTTTACATGTATCCTTGGTTTGATTTGGTGAGTTTGTCTTTCTTACTTAAGGTTTACTTGTTTGAGTTTTTCAGTCTTTAGTAGCCTTAGATTTTTGGTTACCCAATTTACTCTAAATTTTGACTTGGTCATTTGGTCTAACATAGCACTTGTCACCCTAGCTTGCCAAATTTATAAGTACATCTCATCCATAAATCACCAGTTATCTTGGCCTTCATGTGTTTGTTTATTTTTGCTCTTTAGTTTTGTATTCTTGGGTTTGTCAAAATCAGTCTCTGTGCCCTCCATAATCAAAACTACAAACATAGCAGATAACCATCTAACAATAAAGGTAATTCAAGGTATATATACATTTACTTGTTCATTTATTTCCCTTTCCATCATTTAATTTCAATTATTTTTGCTTTAAAATACTATAACTTCTTTTTTAACTTTAGCATTGTGTGTTATTATGTTCTTTCTCAAATCACCATCCCTTATTGTACCTGAGTAATACGTGATAAGATTCGAGTGGGGCATATGTATACACATAATATTTTTAAAATTTTATCAATTATTGATGCTTTCTTTCTTATAGGAACCTATTGAGTCTCAATATCTCTAAGTGCATACCCTAAGGGGTGCATCGAGAAAGGGATGAGTAGACTATTGGTGCTTCGTAGGATTATTGTCCCTTATTACCATTTATTACCAATCTAATCAGCTCCTAAAAACATTCCCCTAAGTAAGGCTTCTTCTTTTACACACTCTTCTAGTCATTTGCCACCTTTATTAGCCATTTTTCTAACCTAAAACCCCTTTTTACATTTTACATGACTATGTCAGCTATGTTGACCTTGTACTCTTATTGACAAAACTTATTTAGGGTCTAGGTTGGTTCTTAGCTGACCTAGTGAGGTTTTTTCTATAATGATATTAGGTCGACCCTATAAAATAAAACTTTTAGAAGGGTTTAGGGTTATATATACCTATTTAAACACATCCATTTTTCCATTATTTAAAATTAGACAAGAGTTATATTCATTTTACACTTCTTTACAATTTGTTCTTATACCATTCTACTTGAGGAGTCTTAGCTTAGGGTTTCTACTTGGATAAGAATTGAGTCTTAGGGATAAGTCTTGGATGCTTTGGCCTTTCCTAGTGATCCTTAAAAACTACAACAACCTCCTATGAATCACCTTTAGGCAAGGGAGAGATTGAGTCTCAACAGGTTCATCTTCCAGGTAAGTATCTCTAATAGATAGAAGTAGCATAAGTAATGTCTTTTGAATAATATTACTCTTCTTTTCCATGCATTAGGGTTTTACTTATACATATCTTAATTAGGATTCTCTTATGCATGTTTACTTTCATTTATTTATTAACCCCCACTTTGTGCCACAAGATTTGGTGATCACTAGATTAGATTTATTTGCTTTACTTGTTAGTATAGTGAATATGAAAACATAGGACTTAGTTAGGGTTATTGCATTATTTTTCTTAATTGAAGGATTTATAACCCTCCCTAGTGATATTATTGTGGTAATAGATCCCCTAATTGGGTCTAGCATATCCATATTGGTCATGTTTAATTATTTAATGTATTCTGAATCAGAAGTGTAAGTAGGATCTATCTTCTCCAAGATAGGATTGATTTATAGTTCTAATGAATTTATGATTGCATACACATTATTCTCTTTCAAGGAGGTCATATATGAGAATAATAAATATATGGGAATGTGTTCTCCACTTTCACTAGTGGTTGCTAAACTCTTTATGGAAGAGTTTTAGGAGATGGAACTAAACTCATTTCTACTTAATCTGAAGTGGTAGAAATGATATGTAGATGACACTAATCTTTATAGGCAACATGATAATGAAAAAAATTAGTATTTCCATTCACGCATCAATAACATGGTTGAAAACATAAAATTCACTAAGGATATTGAGATAGATAACAACTTACCATTCTTAGATGTCTTATTTATATGAAATGGGTATGGTTCCCTTACACAAAGTTCTTATAGAAAGGGAATTGAAATTAATATATATTTACATGATTCTTCACATTGTCATCCTATAAAAAAGGTATGTGTTCTAAAGACTCTTATCATGAGGGATTTTAGGATTTGTGATGAGGAACACTTAGATCAAGAAATTAGACACTTGACTTTGATTTTTAAGATAAATGGTTAAAAAGGGAAACCAATGGTTCCCTTACACAAAGTTCTTATAGAAAGGGAATTGAATTTAATATATATTTACATGATTCTTCACATTGTCATCCTATAAAAAAGGTATGTGTTCTAAAGACTCTTATCATGAGGGATTTTAGGATTTGTGATGAGAAACACTTAGATCAAGAAATTAGACACTTGACTTTTATTTTTAAGATAAATGGTTAAAAAGGAAACTAATTTCTATTGCTTGTAAGAAATCATGAGAATTTCAAGGGAATAGGAAAAGGGTAGAGGCTTAAAATGATAGTCATGTGGTGTTCCTTCCTTACATCAAATGAGTTTCCAAAAACATCTCTAAAATTCTAAGGAGACAAAACATCAATGCTGCATTTATTTCAAAGAAAAAATTGAGAAAGATACTAAGATTGATAGAGGATAAAATGAAACTAGGTTAAAAAAGTGAGTTTTACATAATTGAATGTTCTTGAGATTCACTTACATTAGTAAAATAATGAGGTATATTGAGACAAGGATCAAAGAGCATGTTTTAAACATTCATCTAGAAAGGAAATAAAAAATCAACACTAGCAGAACACTCTTTAAGATATAAATATGTCATTCACATTAAAGATGCCAACGTCTTAGTAATAGAGAACCATTATTTCAAGTAACACTTAAGGGAGATTTTGAAGATTGGTAAACATCCACAAAATTTAAATATTGATGAGGGTTTAAGTTTGAGCCACTTGTGAAGACCCATCGTCAATGAATCAAGAAGGGATCCCTCACTATAGGACATGTACATTTACTTTTTTTTAATAAGGGTGGTTAAGTTTAAATAATTATAAAAACTAATTATAATTTTCCTAAAATATACCCAATAGACATCTTGTACCTCACAAACTTATCTATATAAAAAATTGTGGTTTTTAATTCTTACATATTTTGTACATCCTAATGATAGATTGCTTAATGTGATCTCAAATGTCAATGTTAATAAAGGATCCATATAGTTTTTTACAAAATATTTTGTCTAATATATTTCATTTAAAATAATTGAAAAAAAAGCTCATGACCTGGTCTCTTTACATATTATGAGATACATTGCATGAATTTATTAGAGAATAAATATATTTAATTGCACATTACCAATATATAACATTTAGAAAGCATGAAGTGAAATAAAATACATATTACTAACCTTTTTTAAAATATATTTGGATACTAATTAAAAGGTTTAACATCATAATAAACTAATCTCTTCTTAGAAAAAATATTAAAGGGAGCTCTGTTGGAGACATGTTTATCAGAGACATTATAGGGTTTAGCACAAACGTGTTAGGGTTTGAAAGTGACCACCATTGCACGTAGTTGCTTCTTCTACTACATTTAAATTTGTACCCTATATATATATTTTTGCTACTACTGAAGGTCTACTTATGGATTTTAAGGTGTAGTTATCTTGCCTTTATGTCAAAAAAGATCTAAAATTATTGTGAAGCTAAGAGCCATTGTGAATAATGCAAGAAATAGAAACATTTGGATGAAATCAAGATTTATTCAAGTTATTAAAGAAGAACCAATTATTTATTTTGAATAAAATGAAATCTAATAATAAATGGTTAACCTGATAAAACTTGGATTTATCTACAAGTTTTTGGGACATGGACCGCGTGAGTAGGAGCTATGAACTTGGGGATTCATTAATTGGAAAGTAAAGGGACAAATAGACATTTTATTTTGGTCAAGAGGCTTCTTCATTGCCATTTTTACATATAAAAAATGACCAAGATCATGTATTTAAACATGGACCCTGTTATGCCTATTTTTCACACCCCTCAATTTTTTGAAATTAATACTCCTATCTGTCATAGAGATGACCTAGTCATAAAGTTTAAAACTATGTCGAGGACTTAGTCATTTAGTTTTATGTTGAAATGCATATTTTTAATTAAATAAGTTGATGATGATTGGTTTATGAATTCATATTTGTATTAAAGTGGTTTCGAAAAGCATAAATGGATAAATGAATAACATTTTGCATATGTATTTATCATTTTCGAGGTATTTGTGATCAATCATAGCTTTCAGTTGATAGTTTGAGCAGTTTGCAGTGACTAATTTTGTATTTTCATTTTGAAATGGAAATATGAAACATGGTTTGATCCAAATAAAAAGATGTATTGATTGGCTATAATGGTTTTCCTATTAGTTCATCTTCAATTATAAGCATATAGATGGATTTGTCATGATTGTTATAGTTTTAGAAAGTAATGCATCTTATGGTTTATCAAATCAAATACATCATTTGATTTATCATGAACTTCATTTAAAAATTTGACTATGAGCTTTATATGGATTTATCAGTATGATTTATGGATCAGTTTCATGGAGAGTTCAGTTGCAAATATAGTTGACATTTTTGAAATGGTGACATGATTTTAAGTTGGTTTAGTGTTTGAATCCTAAACTATTTCTTAAAGATTTTTAATTACTCTAAGTGGCAATAAGTTCTAAACTTGTATACTATCCTATGTTGAATATCCATCGAAGGTAATGGACTTTGTCAAAGGTAATGGAACTTATTTATTTTGAGGCACAAAGGTTTATGGAATAAGTGATTTGTTTAATTTGAAATGCTAATTTAGATTAACCTATATTATGCTCATTTTTGAGACACAAAGGTTTTATGTGGTTTGAGTACCAAGTTGGTAATTTTATGTTAGCAGTCTATTTGGTAGACTTCATGGCATGCTAGTTCATAGGGTGAGTTAATGTGAAGTATGGTAGACGCTTCAAGATCAAATGGTGGTTTAAGGAATTTAATGCGATGGATACTTTCCTTAAATCTCACAAACTGGTAAGTGTTTTAGTAGACATATTGGTTGTCAATAAATATGATGGCATCACTAAGTAGGTTAGCAGACTCCTAAGTGTTAGTCTTGATTCCATGAACCAATGACAAGAGTGGACATAGGCACAGGTAGTTAATTCACAAGACTTAGTTATAAATAGCATTATTTTCATTATTTTAATCATTTTATGAAGTTTTCTTGCATAAATGACACTATGTTGGATTGGAATTTGGAGTTGTAGACAAGATTTTGTGAGTGGAAAGTTATAAGGAAGCACATACAAGTATGCTAATAACAAAGTGATTAAATTTTGAAGAAAAGAATGAGTTGTTTTGAATATTTTTTTGGTTGCATGGAAAGAAAGTTGGTTTTTGGTCTGCATGTTGATAATTTTTTATAATCATTAGTTGTCTATTTAAATCACTACATGTCAGTATGGAAAGTTTAAGATCTTAGAGTTTTGATGGTTGTCATATCATCTCTTTACATGACATATCGATGAAATGGCTTTAGTTTTTGATATGTAGTTTTTATCTCGATGGATGATAAGATAAAGATATGTTTGTCAATGTGGTTCAAAGTATGGTATATTTGAAATAGTGAGGTTTTTCTTGCTTGTGACAGTGGTGCTTCAAACATACCATTTATAGTTTCAAAGCTTTATTGAAACTTTATGTTTTGTTAAGATGAACTTTGTGTGTTTGTTTCATGAATATTATAAAGGGTTTGAATGGTTTGTATTCATCATGTCATACAAAATTATTTCAAAAGTTTATTCAAACATGCAAATATGACTATTCAGTGATTGTTTTATTTATATTTTGGTATGTTGGGTGTTTCAATATGTTGAAGCCATAGTTTCATGCATATGTTTAGGGTTTTATAAAGGATGAAATATTGGAAAGTCTAATGGATTCAAAATATTTTTTAGTATAATATGATGGAATGTTGTGGAAATATTTTCATACATATTTTTGATTTGCATGTATTTTATTTACATAGAAGGGTATGTTTTGGGTTTTGTTCCAAAATTATGAATATGAAAGAACAGTAAAAGAAGTGATAGATGATTTCCTTAGAAAGTTATTATATGTTGTTTTCTTAGTTTCAAAATCATGTGAAAGATAGAATGATTTGTTGTGGTATTTTGGTCACAGTTGCATGAGATGTAATGGTTTCAAAGTGGTCAAAAACTTGATGTTTCAGATTAATTTTTTAATGAAAATTTGAGTTTATTATTTTGTTAAAGTTTTGACATATAGATTGAAATGGAATACAATCTGTAATGTTATGGTTTCATTTTAAAGGGCAGTAAGGATGTTGAAAGTTTCATAATGTTATGTTATGATGATTATCATTTTGTAATAATGACTTGGGAAAGGCTTTGATGACTTAGTTTCTTTGTCAAATTTAGAAAAGATATGTGGTTTATTTTTCTTTGTCAAATTGAGAAAAGATATGTGGTTTACTATTTGAGAAATACATATCCTGAATGGTCTTTTTAAGGATTTTTTTCAGTGATGAGTGTGTTGGGGATCAACCAACAATGGATTACACTTGTGAAAGCAATAAACGCGGAAATAAATCAGATAGATAAGCAACTAGAATGATAAATAGCACAAAACAAGAGATACAAGAAACCACCCTGAAAACTTGTATTAAAACTCTTTACAAAAGGAATACAATTGAAGAAACTTCTTTCTTCCACACCTCTCTCAGATGCACACAAGATCTCTCACTAGATCACTATTCCTCAAGAGCTCTCTCTCTCAAGTACAATCAATTCCAACAACCTGGATTGATACAACTCTGTACTATCCTTCAAACATTCACAATGTTCTACTCATACTCACACACTAAGCTAAGAAGATCTTTCCTACATATAGAATCAAGAAACTTGAGCATGCACTTACAACAAACAGTTAAGCCTCTTGAACAAGGGCTCTAAAAACAATCTTGCCAATAATAGAAACGCGAGCTTAAGTCTACAACTCAAACTCATCATGCAAACACTCACTTCTGTCCTCAGAAATAGCTTTCTGGACACACAGGTAACCGATGTCAGTTCCTGCCTATTCGCCTGTGACCATTGCCAGCCGACCCACTGCCAACGTCGGCGCCTCTGCAACTGCACCTGACCGACGTCGGTCGCTCCTGACCGACGTCGGTGTCTGTGTAGACCCGAACCTGTTTGGTATGCTCCTTGGTGAAGCTTTTAGCTCCACACCCTAACAATCTCCCACTTGGAGATAAACAGCTGCACCAATACCTGTACAGCAACATCTTTTAGCTCCTCCATCTTCAACTCAATCATGAAGACCAACAGAAGTTGAATGAAGATTCAACTGTTCCTTATTAACCGGCTTGGTTAGCATATCAATAGGATTCCTATCTGTATGGATCTTCTCCAGCTTCAACTCACCATCTTCCAATACCTACCGTATGAAGTGGTACCTTCGCTGTATGTGCTTAGTTCTTGAATGAAAAGCTGAGTTCTTAGCCAAATGGATTGCACTCTGACTGTCACTATACAATCTGCAACTCCCATGCTCCCTTCCAAGCTCTTCCATGAACCGTGTCATCCATATCATCTCCTTGCTAGCTTCTGTGGCTGCAATATACTCTGCTTCTATAGTTGACAAGGCAACAACCTTCTACAACTTAGATATCCAGCTAACCGTCGTTCCACCTACAGTAAAAACATAACCTGTGGTGCTCCTCCTGCCATCCAAATCACCTGCCATATCTGAATCTACATAACCATGTAGAGAAGTATCTGAACCTCCATAGCACAAGTGCCTACTGCTGGTTCCTCTCAGATATCTAAGGATCCACTGAACTGCTTTCCAATGTTCCTTACCTGGATTGGCCATATACTTACTTACTACTCCCACTACTTGGGCAATATCCGGTCTAGTACACACCATTGCATACATCAAACTCCCTACCATGGAAGAATATGGAACCTTACTCAATCTTGTTCTTTAAGTTGAGTAAAGAACAATGTCCTAATTCACATGATGAGGTAGAGTACAAAGGTGTGCTTACCGGTTTAGCATCCTGCATATTGAACCGTTTCAACACCTTGTCCACATAATCCTCTTGAGACAATATCAATCTGTGATTTTTCCTGTCTCTCTTAATGCTCATGCCAAGGATTTTCTTTGCTGCTCCCAAATCCTTCATAGCAAATGTTTGAGCTAATTTCACCTTAAGCTCAGAGATATCCTGCATGTGAGATCCTGCAACCAGCATATCATCTACATACAAAAATAGAATAATATATCTACCATTATCAAATCTCTTAAAATATACACAATGGTTAGATTGACACCTACTGTAGCCATGCTCAGTCATAAACTTGTTAAATTTCAAATACCATTGTCTAGGAGCTTGCTTGAGGCCATACAAGCTTTTCTTCAACCTGCACACTAACTTCTCCTTACCCTTGACCTCAAATCCTTCTGGCTGTTCCATGTATATTTCCTCATCCAAATCTCCATGAAGAAACGTTGTCTTAACATCTAGCTGCTCAAGATGCAAATCCTCAAAAGCAACCAAAGACAATACAACCCTTATAGAAGTCATCTTAACAACAAGAGAAAAAATCTCACCAAAGTCAATACCTGGCTTTTGTGCAAATCCTTTCACTACCAATCTGGCCTTATATCTCATATGTCCATCTTCACCTTCCTTCAACCTGTAGGTCCATCTGTTCTTCAGTGTTCTCTTACCAGCTGGCAATTCAACCAAATCCCATGTTTGGTTCTCTCTCAAGGACTCCATCTCCTCAACCATGCCACGCTCCCACTTACTCCTGGACTCCACCTGTAATGCTTCTTCAAAACTCTCTGGTTCTCCACCATCAATTAGCAATAAATAATATAAGGAAGGAGAATATCTAATTGGAGGCTTACTTACCCTTTCTGACCTCCTGATGGGTGTCTTGGACTCATTTTCAACAGCTGTCCACCCAAATTCTCTGACAGTGACCGACCTCGGCCACTTGTAGACCTGTTATTGGCTGACGTCGATTCTACCTAGCCGACGTCGGTGCCTGTACTGCCGATGTCGGTCTCTGTGTTTTCTTGTAAGTGATTATTTCTTTTTCCCACGAGCTCATTTTGGACCATTACTTCGTCCGATTCTCCATTGCTCTGCCCAGATTGATCCAGCTTCCTCATCTAATCACTATACATCACTTTTTCATTGAAAACAACATCACGGCTCTTAATTACCTTGTTAGTTCCTAGATTCCAAAATCTGAAACCAAAATCATCTGAGCCATAGCCAATAAATGTGCACCTCATAGACTTAGCATCAAGCTTCTTTCTATTTTCCTTATCTACGTGCACAAAGGCTTCACAACCAAAAACTTTGAGATATGAGAGATCTACCTTTTTACCTGTCCATGCCTCTTCTGGAATTCCACCATCCAGAGCTGTAGAGGGTCCTCTGTTAATCAGGTACACTGCGGTGTCAACTGCTTCTGCCCAAAACTCTAAGGGCAACCTAGCATGCAATCTCATACATCTTGCACGCTCCATGATTGTTCTATTCATCCTTTCAGCAATACCATTCTACTGAGGTGTCCTTGGAACCATCCTTTGCCTACGGATTCTGTGTGTGTAATAATACCAGTTAAACTTAAGACTATAGAACTCACCGCCATTATCAGATCTCAAGCACTTTAATCTTCTGCCTGTTTCATTCTCAACCATAGCTTTCCAAATCTTAAAAGTCTCAAAAACATCAGATTTCTTTTTAATACAGTAGATCCATACCTTCCTTGTGGCGTCATCTATGAACGTAACATAGTACCGTGATCCTCCAATAGAGGCTACCTGAACCGGTCCCCACACGTCTGTGTGAACAAGCTGCAACTTATGCCTTTTCTTAGTAGACCCAGTCTTGAGAAAACTAACCCTTTTCTATTTTCCAAACACACGATGCTCACAAAATTCTAGATCCATACTTTTCAAATCTGAAAGCATACCTTTAGACTTAAGAATTGACATCCCCTTCTCACTCATGTGGCCAAGCCTTGAGTGCCACAATTTAGCATCCACATCTAAAGTAGATAATACAGAAGGAGATTTGTTAGTAACACAATTACACAAATAGAGAGTACCTTCTCTCTTACCTCTGGACATAACAAGTGCACCCTTGGTCACCTTCCAAGAATCTGCTGTGAGAGTTACTATACAACCCTCATCTCCTAACTTTCCTACAGAAATCAAATTTCTCTTCAAACTAGGAACATGCATCACATCTCTCAACACCCATGTGTTTCCATTCTACATCTTCAGCTGCACTTTACCTTTGCCAATAATCTTACAAGGCTCATCATCCCCTAAGTACACTATTCCAAAATCTCCATGGATATAGTCACTGAAATATTCTCTGTTAGGGGTAGCATGGAAAGATGCACCAGAATCTAATACCCAAGATTCCATATTATTATGCAAAGAGAAAATTAGAGCATCTTGTGCAATACCTACAACCTTTGCCTCTTCCTTTCCTTCGTGCTGATTGTCCTCCTTAGGCTTTAACCAGCAATCTCTGCTTATGTGCCCCAACTTTCCACAGTTCCAGCATTGTGGCCTTCTGCCATTTCTTGATTTGGATCTGCCTCTTCCCTTAGACTTAGATCTTGATCTCCTCTTGCTCCTCTCTTTTTGCCTTCCCCTGCTCTCAAGATTTAAAGCGTTCCCAGATGTCTCTTCTGTGCTTTTCCTGCGAATTTCCTCATTCAAGATAACACTAACAACATCCTCTACTTTTAAAATATTCGAAGCAGATGCAGTATTAGAAACTGCCATTACCAAGCCATGCCAGCTTTCAGGCAAAGAACATAATATTAAAAGAGCTTTTATTTCATCATCAAATACAATATTGACTAAACTTAACTGATTAACAATTCCATGGAAATCATTCAGGTGATTAGAAATAGATCCACCTTCTTGCATATGCAAATTAAATAACTGCTTCATAAGATACACCTTATTAGAAGCGGAGGGTTTTTCATACAAATTTGCTAACGTAGTCACTAACTCTACCGTTGTTTTAGCCTGTGACAAATTAGATATCACAGTGGATGCAAGACTCAGTCTTATAGACCCCAAAGCCTTTCTGTCAAGAACTTCCCATTCTTCATCCTCCATGTCCTTGGGCTTCTTTGCAATCCCACCTAACGGTAAGTAAAGATCTTTCTGATACAGATAGTCCTCTATTTTCATTCTCCAATGTTGATAGTTCTTGCCATTAAACTTTTCCATTCTCAATTTACTTTCTTCTGCCATTGCTTCTCCCACTCAAACAGAAATCTCTGCAGAAACCCCTATGAGCAACCTATAATCCAAACACACTACACAGATCTGAACCACGTGTTAGTGAACCTGAGCTCTGATACCACTTGTTGGGGATCAACCAACAATGGATTACACTTGTGAAAGTAATAAATGCAGAAATAAATTAGATAGATAAGCAACTAGAATGATAAATAGCACAGAACAAGAGATACAAGAAACCACCCTGAAAACTTGTATTAAAACTCTTTACAAAAGGAATACAATTGAAGAAACTTCTTTCTTCCACACCTCTCTCAGATGCACACAAGATCTCTCACTAGATCACTATTCCTCAAGAGCTCTCTCTCTCAAGTACAATCAATTCCAACAACCTGGATTGATACAACTCTGTACTGTCCTTCAAACATTCACAATGTTCTACTCATACTCACACACTAAGCTAAGAAGATCTTTCCTACATATAGAATTAAGAAACTTGAGCATGCACTTACAACAAACAGTTAAGCCTCTTGAACAAGGGCTCTAAAAACAATCTTGCCAATAATAGAAATGCGAGCTTAAGTCTACAACTCAAACTCATCATGCAAACACTCGCTTCTGTCCTCGAAAATAGCTTTCTGGACACACAGGTAACCGACGCCGGTTCCTGCCTGTTCGCCTGTGACCGTCGCCAGCCGACCCACTGCCGACATCGGCACCTCTGCAACTGCACCTGACCGACGTCGGTCGCTCCTGACCGACGTCGGTGTCTGTGTAGACCCGAACCTGTTTGGTATGCTCCTTGGTGAAGCTTTTAGCTCCACACCCTAACAGAGTGAACAGTTCAATTTTGGAAATATGTGCAGTTTTTAATTTGACAAAGATATATATCTGAGATTATATACACATAATGAAAATAGAATTCAAATAAATATAGTAGAATATTATGAGGATATAATTTTATTTTGCATTTCAGTTGGTTTTTGATAATATTTTGATATAATTAAAATAGAATATTGTGATGATAGTTGACACAGTTAGAATAATTTAGTTTTGTTTCAGTCAATAGACGGTTCAGAGATTATTTACCAATAATGGAAATTTTATAAGTGATCGAGTGTTTTATATATAGAAATATAGTTGGGTTTCATATTGGATATATGCATGTTGATTTTTTTTTTCAATAATCAATTTTTGAATATATTTCAAACTGTATAAGATGTTGGGTTGGGACCAACCTAGTTTAAGTAGAGATAATGATAGAATAAGTTGGGGAAGGAATCAAAATTTAGACAATATGAATCAGAAAGTACCCAATAGAAAATTCCTAAGGGGAGTTTTAGGGATAAAATATTTAGCCCTAGGTATGATAGCAAGGGAGCTAGGATGTTGAGCCACTTTGATGCCACTGATCTTAAATTCTATAATGTATTGAGCAATTTACCTTTTAATCCTATGAACCATAGGGGTGACAGAGGATTTTGTGGCCATAGATTTAGAGCTAGGTCTCATTCCCATATCATTTCCTTTCACCACTCGTAGAATGATCCAAACCAATTACATATTCAGTCACCTACCCCTGAGAGAATCTAGCATGCTAATGAACCATATCATATCCATGAGCTGATTCAGCTAGACACTGAAATAGCCTATACTAAGAACTTTGTTAATTTAGCCTTGTCTTCTTATTCTAATGAACCCTCACCATCTTAGAGAGATCTTATTTTAGGATGCAAAAAATAAAGTTTGAAAGAGCTACTTTTAGGGTGCAAAAAGCTAAGTTCAAAAAAAACAATTCATGTTATTCATCCAACCTCTTTCAAGAAGCATCCAATCAACAAGGATGAATTAGACACTCTTACCGAGATCAGAGTTGTGAAGAATATTAAATTAGAGATAGATGATAATACAAGTGAGTCAGGAACTAAGCTAGTTCAGTTTTCAATAGTTGAAATAGAATATGAGTGTGTGAATGAGCAAGAAAAACCAGTGATTGAGGTTTTATCTGATTCTGATGACTATTAAATGTTAGTAGAATAAAATTTCATTTGAAAGTTAAAATTTTAGGTTGATAAAACTTAATTAATTTCATATTTTAATACTTTGGTTATGATATTTTGAAAGTACAGTAGACTTTAAATTTTTGATATATATATCATGCCTAAGTAATTTTGATAATATGCATTATGAAATTAATATGAATAAGAATATCACTAATCTTGGATTTATCTAATTATTTATTGAAATATGTATTTCTTATTATTATTAATTGATTAAGGGTCCCCACCTATTAGAAAATACCCAATATATATTCAAATATTTAATCTATTAAAATTTTAAAGTCTTAATTAAACATTAACTAATAACTGTTTATATCAATTGACTTTTAAAAAGTCAATTAATTAAGTTAAACAAGTAACTAACTAAGGTTAGTTACAAACCTAACATGATGGTTTTGGCTCTGGCGACTGCGCGCGCAAAGCCACATTTGAAATTGGATGCTGTGATCCGAGCGGCCGGCGAGGTAGTGGCTACCGTTACAAAGGAGGTTCTTCCTGATAATAGAGGAAGGAACCAGAATACCCGCATAGGGATTTCTGCTGCGGGGATTGAAGATACTACAGCTGTGTGTCCGGCCAACGTTCTTGGTTTAGGGCATGGACCAGGGGGGTGAACCTATGCGGATGTGGCGGCCTTCGAAGTAGATTTACACGATGCTCGACCTCATACAACACCTGTACCTACCTGTGTATTTCCTGTAAGTGCTTTAAAACCTATTAGGGTAACTCTAGACCCTGAATTAGCAGAAAATATCTTTCAAGAAGAAAAATGGTTTTCCTCTTGTGCTGCCATCTTCTGTTTCTGTGGTTTTTGGCCTTCTTTTGTTGATCTACAGAACTGGATTGCTAAGAGTTGGCTGCATATCAAAGATGGTCAAATACAGCCCTGTGCCAGGGGTTTTTTTATAGTAATATTTCAAAGCCCTGAAGATAAGAAGTCTATTTTGTGCCACAATAATTTTTCTTGGCAGGGCAAATTTCCCCTAATGGCCAAACCTTGGCACAAGGATTTTAATCCTCTCTCAGAATCCTTTAACAAGATCCCTATATGGGTGCGGCTCCCTTATCTTCCGATACATTTGTGGCAGGAGGCGGTTTATAAAACCATTGGAAATGCTATAGGGGAGTTTCTATATGAAGAAGACAGTACTAAGAGCCACCATTCAACTTGTGCACGATTTCTGGCTGACCTGGATGTTTCAAAGGGCCTTCTTGAGATGATTTGCATTGATTCCCCAAGGGGTTCCTGGACACAAATCTTGGATTATGAGGGGATTCCTTTTAGGTGTAGGAAGTGTCACCAGACGGGACATATTGCTGCCCGTTGTGGTGATGGGAAAAACAATCCCAGACGTTCACCTTCTTGGTGGCCAAAGGATTTCTCTGAATTTAGCATAGACAAACAACCTTTGGAGACAACAACAGATTCTGAGACCGAGAACGAGGAAAGGTTACAATCCGATTCGAAAGATGAAGAGGAATCACTGGAGAAACAATCAAATGTAGCCTCTGAGGAGGCTGAAGTTAAAGTTACAGCTGAGCCTGAGGAGGAGGTGGTGATCTCTTCCCCTGTTTTGGAGGATCTTTCTAAGAGCCAGACTGTGTTAGACTGTCACAAGGATTTCATGCCTTCTGGTGTCCACAGATCAATGTCTTCTGAGGCATGGGTTGCTGAGGCAGCTAAGGTAGAAGATGGCTGGACAGCAGTCAGAAGAAAGAAGGCTAAGCCTTTGGTCCCTCCTCTAGAAATGAATCTTCGGTCATGCAAAAAGAAAAATCCGAATTTAAAAGATTCATCCAAAGCTCCTTTCTGCTGATTGGTTTTTTGGGGGCAGCAAACCGGTCATTTTTTCTTGGTTTGCTGGTTACGAATCTGGAAGTTTGCTAATCCATTTGGTTTTCTTTCAGTTCAATGTTTTGACAGCTATTTTTTCATGTTCTTTTCTGTCGGTAACAGGTCCCTATAAAACCTGGTCTTGGTTCTTTTTTGTTATCAGGTTCTTGTGTTAACCTGGTTGTGCTTAAATGTATATCTTTCTTCTTGTTCAGGGTTTCGGGGTCCCTTCAAAACCTGTTTTTACCATAATCTAAAACTAAGGTTAGTTACAATTTTTTTCAACCAAATTTGAAGCATAAAAGGAGATCAACGATTAATTTAAAGGCCATGAACAACATAGGTATTGAAGACTTATACATTGTGAAGTCAATCATTTATCTCTCTCTTCTATACAACTTCTCTACGATAGCATGACTTTTGTAGATAGACCAATGGTTATTTCTCTGACAATTGAATATATTGCTTAGGTAATGTAGGTATCTCTAGATTTTTATATTATCATTTATGATAGATTATTTGAAGTTTATCAAGTTTAACATTTTTTATAATTGCTTCTTGCAGTTCTATGTGCAAAATCTAAATATTTAACTTGAATAATGATGAAAACTTCATTATTTGCGATATTTTATTGATCTAATTGATTGTAAAAATTATCTTTTTAAAATATTTTGTAAGAAAATGTTGGCTTCTCAAATAAAATCGATCTATTTTGCTAATACAACTCTATCTATTGAGACTTGCATGTTTTGTCTATATTGTACTATATTTTCATTTTAATTTTAACTTAGTTTAATTTTTAATTAATCTATTTCTTTTCTATTTTATTTAGTTTTAATATATTTTAATTTAAATTTGTTTTAACTTATTGTTTATTTCTATTTTTTCTTTTAAGTTAGTTTGATTAGATTATTTTCCTTTATTTAGTAATTTAAAGTTAGCCTTAGTTAGATTCTAGATTAGTTTCATTTGTTAGACTTAATTAATTTTAGATTTATTTGTGTTGTTCTTGTTTAGTTTAGATTTAATATTTTACCTTTTTCTTAATTAGTTTATTATCTTTTAATTTGTTGGTTGTTGTTTGTTTGTGACTCTTGTGTGTTGAGTTTTGTTTGGTGCTTGCTTTATAAAAAATATGTTTGTTTATATTAAATTTTATATTAATTCAATATTTCTAGTTTATTATCTTGGTGTTATTTGGAAGTTATTACAGTAGAAGTAAGATATTACTTTGAAACATATTACATTATTGAATCATATCTCTTTCCTTCAAGAGATTGTTTTGTTCATAGGCCTTCTCTTTTAGATATGATATATTACACATTCATATCTGAACTGATTCATTATTTGATAAGTGGATTTATGAAATTATAATGAAACAATTATATTCAATAGCTTATTTGTTATTTCCTAGAACATTTTAAAAACCCCATGCATCTTTAGGATCATAATTAAACTTTTAGAACTTTACTATTAGACTGGTATGATTCCAACTTAACCTTCACAATAGGTGAAAAGATTGATTATTTGATGATACAATTTTTATTTTCAATAGACACTAGTTTTTCGATAGATAATGGATTTTTATGACACTTTAGAACCCTAATTTTAAATTTTAGCAAGAAGACCCACATATTGTGTTGGTTTGGGTAAGATTATTTAACCTCCTAATGCACTTGTGGATAGAGACCATTCTCTCAAAGATTGGTGACTCCTTGGAAGGCATTATATCTTCTGAAAATTACAACAAGAAGCAAATTACTTGTGTTAGGATCTATATTTAAATGGATGTGAGTAAACCCTTATCTAAAAGAGTATGGTTAATTTTTTTTTGAAGGGGATATATTTGAGCAAACATTATGTTATGCCAATCTCCCTTTTTAGTGTTTGATGTGCCACAATCATGGTTACCTTCTTAAGAACTTCCCCTCGAATGTGATTGTTTAAAATGAATTTTAAAAAGAGGAATCTCAAAGAATTGGAGAAAAGAGGAAGAGAGATCCCAACCTTGATTCCAAAGGGAAAGAGAAAGTTCAAGAAATAATGAGTCTTTAATATGGGTTAATCTCTAACCCTTTTGCAGTGTAAGAAATTAAATGTTGAAGGACCTGAGGTAGTCATAGCTTAAGATCATCAAGTGGACCCTATAGACACCAAGACTCAAGTCAGTAATGACCTTGATTTTTGCCAAGGGACTTTAGACTAGGGAGTAGATGAAAAGCCCTTGATTAGAGATCCCTTATAGTAACCTATTAATATTGATTGAATGGATCAAGCTATAAGCCCAATGTTTTTCATGATTTTGGATGTTAGAGGATCGCTTCATGGAGAAGAAGCCATAGTTGAAGGCAAAGGAACACTGGGCAAAGTGAATTACACATTTTTATGAAATAAATGATTTATCTTGTATATTTTTTTGTGTGTTACCTATTTAGTTCATGTATCTCTACAACAATGAATTTTTACTAATTTATTTTCTATTGAGGGTGTGATTTATTTCCCCTACTTTATATGATCTCAAACGTCGATATTAATAAAAATTATTAATAATAAATCACTTTATATGATCTCAAACATCGATATTAATAAAAAAATGCATGCAATTTTTGTTTGAAAGAACTTTTGAAATACAAGCAGATATATCCATCTCCTTTAATTGCCCATCACCTTTTGAAAAGAATTGAGTGAAATAAAATGCATATTACTAACCTTTTGTATGTCTTAAGGAAAAGATATATAATTTTACATAATAAATATATAGCATTTGTAAAGCACGAAGAGAAATAAAATACATTTTACTAAAATTTTGTAAAATGTATTTGGATACTAAATGTTGTATTATATTATTTCTTACTAATATCAATTTGTTTTTCAATTAAAAAATATTTTATATTATATTAGATTAATTTTTTCATTTAACAAAAATAATAAAAGATATATTATAATTATAATTATAGTATTTTCGTGTTTACGATGTAAATGAATGAAAATGTTCTTTATAAAAAAAATTAAAATTTATTGTAAATATAAAAAAATATATTTGTTATTCAAAGGTGATATTTTAGTATGTTGTTTTGGTCAATGTTTTTTGGTTTTAAGTGGTGAAAAGTTGTAGGTTTTCAACTTTTTTCGGTATTGTTTCATAGGAAAATGTCATCATATCTAAATTCTAAGGTTTTTTTTATGTAAAAAAGTTAAAATTTTATAGGAGGTAGACTTTTGATTGGGTTTTTATAGATGTAAGTGTGAATTATATTTACTAAACAAAGGAAATTTTCTTGTTTATATAGTTAAAATTTATAGGTAGTAGACTTTTGATTAAGTGTTTTTATCGAGGTAAAGGTGGATTATATTTACTAAGAAAGGAATTTTCCATGTTCATATTTTACTTTGAAATTATGAATATTTAATACTTCTGAAGTAAATCTTTTCTAAATAGGGATCACCTCTAGAATTAATAGAATGGAGTCAATATTTGTGATTGTGTTTATTTAGAGTTCATTTAGAGAATTTTGAGAGTTTTAAGTGGTTGTGATGGCTCACATTAAATTAAGGGAGTTAATATTTATGGTTGAACCTTTAGAGTTTATTATGGGAGTTGTAAGTGTAGTCTCGTATGCAATTAAATGTATACAATATTAGTTGTTTTTATTCTTAGTGAGGCTAAAGTAAACATAAATATTTGGATGTTTTAAGTTTTTTCTTTGAAATTCGACAAGCTTCATACAAATATTCAATTCTATAGAAAATACACAGTTGAGATGACATGAGCAAGGGTTTTATGAGTAGTAGATTTATAAGTACATGTTATTAGTAAATATACAAAACATTTGAAAACATGTGATTGACAAATTGATAGAGGTGTCATTGACTTTAAAGAATAAAAATTCACTTTATTCTCTAATTATTGTAGAAATAGGTGAATATCAATTACATATCATAAACACCCATTAGTAGGAAGTAAATTTCATAGTCGACCATTCCTATTATCAAATTTTATAATGATGCTTATTTATTAAACATTTTCTCTTCAGCTATTATATAAAATGTTAAACACAATACATATATTTATTATAATTCTTTAGAGTTTTTTACGCATTGTTTAAAATTTGACCTTTAAAAATTAAATTTGATCTAATATATATAATTTATTAATATATTATAATAAAATATATTATAAAATAATAATATTATTGATATATTTATTATCTATATATATATGGTATTAATATAGTATAATATTATAATTAATAATATATGCAAAAGGAATTGCATAACCCAAGCACCGTAGACATATGTCAAGAGATGGGACCCACCTTAGGGGAAGAAAACATGCCACATCAATCCTCAGATCTTATAATGTGCCTTGATGAAAGCATTTGTTTTTACAGCAACATATTCATTTACTCCATCCTATAGCTTGTTATTTTGTATCTATATGTAGCAAAAAATTATTTTTTGGTTTTTATTTATATAACAACAATATCGTTACCTTGACCTTCCAGGTTCTAAGAAATAATTACCCTTGCATTTACACAGTTGGTTAGATGGTTATAGGGAGCTCGATCTGTTTAAATTAAAACTAAATAAACTCCAAGATATTGGGTTAAACTTTGATTCCTCTAGATATTAAAAAAATAGAATTGTAACTTTGAAAGCTTATAACCATAACAAATTTTAAACATTTACAGGGATGGACATTGATTCTGTAAAACTACATTGCATTTAATTTTTGTTTTTGTCATGGTAGATTTTACCTTTGAAGTGTATTTTGTATCTCCATGATCTGTGTTTCTACCCATTTTATTTTGTTATCTTAGTAATTAATAATGCATTGGTAGCATTCTATTCCTTTCCCCATTAGAGCTCATTGTCACTTCAATGTCAATACAATCGCCCAAATTTAGGATTATAATGAGATTTTAGCATATGATTGTTTTTTTTATTTTGTGAAAGAAGTTTTTATTTTCTTTTCATGTCGGATGTGCATGGCTTTGTGGTTTCTATGAGCATCTGCTGGGGAGACAATGATTTAATGACAATTTCTTTGAAGAAATGTGATGGATCAATCGGGTAGTGTTTGTATCGGTAACATTTTTTCATTTTTTCAACGCTTAAATTTTTTGCTTAACTTCGGCCACTGGAATTTGAATGCTAAAGGAGAAAAGTCTCTGAGTCTAGACTGGAAAATGTTGTTTCATGGTTATTAACATTTCCTTAAAAACTTTATGTGAGATTCGTTGTCTTTAGTTCCTAATCTTATTTTAAGGAGTAATACTAAGTAAAAATTATTGTTGTCTGAATCTTAAGTTTCCTTAAAATTTTAGTACTTTTTATTGCCTAAATATAAATTCACCTTAAATTTGTATTGATACATGAGTGTTTTTCACTGACATCATCTTACCCTGCATCAATATTCTTCTTTTTATGGTGTCACCGTGCATCGATGAGTGTCATGCTTTGTCTTTTGTATTGATTAAATTTCTTGTTTTTTTCTTACAGCAATTTGTAACAACTTTAAACAAATTTAAAAATTTAATAAAAGAGCATAATGGTTATAGGAATAAATATTGGTAGAATACATCAAAGATCAAACCTTGTTAACTGCAAAAAGTGTTAATGATTTGGAAGTTCAATAAATCGCCCTTATTTATCAATGACACTTGGCAACATAATATGTGGTCTTACTATCAATTTTTTTTGGAAATATTACATATTATTTATGATAATTTGTTAATGTAAATATCATAAGTTTGGATTTTTACTATTATCAAGATAAGTTTTTAATTTAAATATCAATTATGCTTTAAGTATTGTAATTTATGTTGATTGTATATGCAATAATATATGCATATAATAATGCATGTTCTAATTGTATTATTTTATATAATATACTTTACTAATGTTATAATATCTTATAACATTCTTATTCAAATACAATGTATAACTTTATATCAATCAAATATAATATATGACTATACTAACAAATTACTATCATACAAGCAGTAGGCCCAAAGGTCCAAGTAATGCCAGAAGGGATTATTTAGTAGGATACTTTTTGGTGAGACAATACGGTGCCTAGTGCAAGAGACTATCATTGAATAATTTTAAAAGGTTAAGGGCACTCAAATAATATAAAACCAATGGACCTCAAGCACTCCACAAAGGCAACAATTCTTGAGGTTATTTAGGCTCTCTTCTGCTCCTACTCATGGAGGAAGTTTCAATATTATCCTCCCCTTCCTTATCCCCATCCATATAATAGTCCCTTGAAGACTTGGTTATCATATAATCCTCATGGATGCTGCTGAAACCCTTTCTACTCTCTTTGGGTGGTAACACAAAGCTCAATGTATCATTATCCACAACCAGATCTTTTTTTGCATCAAGATAACCAAGTGTATTAAACATTAAAATGGGAAATTAAAATAAATAATGAAGCAAAGCCTCACAATAGGGATGTTGATGGTTGTATTTTTGCTTTTTTATTATTGTATCTATCCCATCATGAATCCATGACCATCTCTATAGTTTGCGCTTATCAATTTTGGTTACCCTCTCACTCTCAAGATTTTAGGTGACCTGATAAAAAAGCTCTTATTCAATCCATGACTAATGGAAGGAGAATAAATGGAATGCTATGGTCTCATGATATGCACCGAATGGTTTTATTAACTAGGCTTTAAGGCTTTTAAATGAAATGTGTTGAGCAGATGTAATATCTTGGAGTGCCAAGGTTGTAGGATTATTTTCTGAAAATAATATGTGGGAAGGAACAGTCTCTCTTATGTTTCTCTTCAATATTTCATTCCCCATGAGTGTAACATCTGAGGAAGAAGAATTTATAGACCTTTCATGTCCTAGGGGCTTAACATGTGAGGAAGTTGTAGACATGATGTGTGGTCTATAAAAATAGAGAGGGATCTACCTTTGCCACATATGGTAGAACAAATATTTATTGAGGCCCTACCTTTACCACCTATGAGAGAGGAAAGATTTGTCTAAGGCCCACCTTTTCCACCTATGGACATAAATAGATTTATAAAGGCAATGTCTTTACCCATCGTGGTGGAGGAAATATTTGGAAAGGTGTCTTATCTATGTGGACTTAATATTGAGAAGTAGGATGCTCTCACATTTTCTGTCAAAGAGGAGGAAGTGATTTCATTATGACCTATTACCTTGCATGGGGAAGAAGCTAATTTATTAGGATAAGAGGAGGTGGCATCATCTACTGAAGTAGTGATGTATCCTCCTTTGCCAACAATATTTTAGAAATACACATAACAGAATTATGACTAGCCTACATGGGCCATGTCATCAATGGAACTTCTAGAGTCACATTTTCCACCATATAATTCTATCCTAAATGACTAATTAAGGCACCTAAATCTATATTGGAAAGAATTCAATGTAGCATTGTAGGCCCTCAAAAGTTTCCATAGAGGTGAGCCTTGGTAACATCCCAAGCAATTCCCTGGGATGTTTCCACTTGGTAGCATCATGACTTGCTTATAGCCTTCTCTACACTTTGCCATACGGCATGATCATGTTGAATTTGGGCCTCCTAGTTGCTTGGACTATCTATTGCTTCATCTAGATTATGAATTCATGGGATGTCACCACATAGAGGCATCTTAGGATTTTAGGTCTCATAGGCTTCAGGGATAATTGTCAATCATCTAGGGTCTCTATAGAGATGAGGCTATCCAGGACACATGTTGTTATCCATAGATTGTAATACATGTCAGGCTAGGCAACTTAATAGGTGTTATGTGATCAAGGCAACCGATGTTTATGGTGTGGCATTTGGTCACTAATGTATTTATATGGGGCCATTATTATTCTCAATTAAAAAATGTATGGTTCACCTTCCTTTTTTATAAAATTATGGTATAATATATGTATATAAATAATGTATATATATATATATATATATAATTTATTTATTTATATACATATATTTATATTTAATTTTTGAGATCTTTTTGGGTAAGTGTTTTATTTTCATTTTTGGAGTAAATTCCCCTTTTAAGAGTATGATGTGGGAACCCCTAATGCTTGAGAATTAAACATGCCAACCCTCCTTTCCACCTAGGACCGATCACCAATCAAACACCTTTTCTCTCAACTAGTGACTCCTCTACCATGGCATTCACATTGTATCATGAAAAAATTCCCATTATGCACCCATGTGGCATACACTTTGTAAAATCTTCAATACTCAGTTCAACCATATAAAAAGTAACAAAGTAAACTCCATAACCTCAATATATTTCCCCCACATTAGTGTCATTTCATAATGTGTATGATAAATTCAATTTGTTGTACGATATCCATGAAATATGATGTCATTGCCTCTCATCATCACTACCAAGCTCACTTTGAAATCTTTCACCACTTGTAAGTTTTGTATGGCATTGTCATAATTTCTCTAGGTGTCAATATATTGGCAACGGAGTCAAACATAAGTTACAATATAGACTTTAGAAACTCATTATCTTATCTCTATATCATTAACATTACAATGTTGACTTGAGTTGTACATCGAACATGAAGCTTTCTCATAATCAAATCAATTCCATGTTGTCCTCGTCAGCGTTTCACAATAGCAAAGGTCAAATCAAATAACCTACCACCTTAGAAGCTTTGTACCCATTTATGATGGATGCAACTCATGTAAATATAATAGTTGCCTTAAATCCATACAATCCCAACATAAACAAATGCAATCTATCATGATATCTAGATGACACATTTCGCATGAACGTTTACAATTGGGATGTTGATGGTTTTTGGCACATATCATGCTTAAGTACAATATGAAAACCCTTTATTGTCAGTCACATCACATTGTGTTTGATCACCCTGATGGATGGTTGAGAAAATAATAACAAATGGTTGGAGTATTTACAACTTGGATCTTGATTGTATGCACCCATATCCACTTTAATTTTTATCCAAATTCCAAACCTAAAATCCCAAATTTCTCTTGGTTGATTCTTATTTTTTTAGTGCCATTATAATGAAAATAATTTCTCCATAACAATCACCAAGATAAAACCCAATCACCCATAGTTGGCCCAACCCCAACATGTTTGAATCTTCAACTAGTTAATATAGATGTCTCCTAATTGAAACCAAGGGACTTGTAGTTTTGACATAGTGATTGGGCAAAGAGGCTATCTCTTTCCACATAGAATTCCAGTCATTTTAGACTAAAGTGTTGCATGAAGATTCATATATTGATCGTTCTAGGCCCAAAATTAATTTACATGAACTTATTTTGACATCCAAATACATTCTTATAGAGCATGAAAGTAGTGAAATATTTCTAGGTGAGTTGGGCAATGATGGTGAGAAGCCATGGTATGATATTTAAGGTGATGGACTCAAAGAACCTTGAGAAAATACACCTAAAAAATTTTAATGACATGTCCACATTTTGCATGAAGGTTTGGAATTACAATGATAATGATTGTTGGATTATATCATGCTTAAGTATAGTATGGCAATAATTTTTCATTATCCACATTACACCACATTTGATCACCATGACTGATGGTTCGAGACAAATACACAAATGGTTGGAGTGTTTGTAACTTTGATATTGATATTGATTGTATATACCCATGTCCAATTCAATTTTTTATCTGAATTCTAAACCTCAAATTCCATATTTCTCTTAGTTGTTCCTAATTTTACTAATGCCATTGTAATGAAAATAATTTATCTATTACAATCACCAAACAAAACCTAATCACCTATAGTTGGCCTAACCCTAATATGTTGGGCTCTTCAACTAGCCAATATAGATGTTCCTTGATTGAAATGAAGGGAGTTGAAATTTTGACATAGTGATTGGGAAAAGAGGCTATCTCGTTCCACATAATATGCATGGTAATTTAGATCCTAATCAGTTTGCCCCCATAATTATTTTACATTAACTTATTTTTACATCTAAATACATTATGACCCAAAACAACTTGAAATCATTTTAAAAGACTAAAAAAATAGTTATCCACCTACAGGCAGACTTTATCAGGTCTTTATGAACATGAAAAAAAATATTAAAACACACTTTTCATTTAAATACCTAGGTAGGCTTTAAATGGTAGTTTGAATGTTTTAAAATAACTTATACCTAATCAGTTCTCATATCTGATTAGTTGTGCAAGCTTTAGCTAAAGATTATTCTCATCTAGTCAGGCTCTAAACCCCAATCACCACTACAAGTTCTATTTATTATACTCCTGAGCTAGTCAGGATTTAGGCTCTAACTACCATGTTAAATCCCTACTTAACTTCACTATAGACTTAGTCAAGTCTCCAAATCTACATACAATAGCAGGAAAACCAAAAACCTTTTCACTTACCAAGTTAGGAGTATAATCCCACATACCATTAACAACATCATGTGTATGCCTCTGTAACCAAATTAGGATCTAATCACTGATTAAGAAAGCATGTTCAATAAGATTTCAACATTGTTCAAATTAACTTTAAAATTTTGGTTAACAATGCACATTACACTTGAAAAACACATTGACCAAACTAGGGTTGTAGATATAATTATCATTTACAAAGATATATTGATGTCTACAAGACCTAATCGGTTTTATGAAACCCCATTACCATTACATTCAATGAACAACCATGTCGTATACCTCTTTGAGGTCTTAAAGCCTAATTACAACTATAAAGTGTTTTATGAATTTTCCAAGACCTAATCAAGACTTAGGGACCTGATTACAACTAGTGAGAATGAAGGTTTCATTGCAAGACCTAATCATGTTTGAAGATCCAAATTAGAAATGCAAGAAATTAAGACCAAATCAAATTTTGGTCTTCATGAATTTTGAGGTAACCAAACAACTTTTTGATCTAATATTTGAATCAAAAGTTGATGGAAAAATCATAAACAATCCACCATTGCATAGAATAGCCAAAAATGGAAACCAAGAACAACAAGCACCAACCAAACACACCAAAACCAAATGACAAATCAAACAATGGAAAACAAAACATCACTCTAGTTTTGGGTGATGCAACATAATTTATCCACTATGGATGCTCTTGCATTAACACCCACATTAAATGAAAAGTTTCATTAACTCTCATTCATGAACCTATTGTGAGTTTCTCTATAGTTTTTCCATTTTTATAAACTTCATATGCATTCATTTGAGTTGCATCTTCAGTTTCTTGATCTTTCCACTTGGTATAATACTCATAGTACTCATAGCCTCATGTCTTCTTGCCAAGCTAAATATCTAGAATGGATTCCATGTCCTCTTTAATGACTTGTGGTAATTGCTCCCTCCTCTATCTAGCAACTCAATCTCATATGCATCAACTGATAACTTCCTTAAAAGCTTACAAGGCCCAATCTTATTCCACTTGAGTTTATTTTTATCACCTTTCAAAAACCTTTCCTTGCACAAATATTCCAATATCAAGTTCCAATCTTTAAAATCCACTTTTCTCCTTCACATATCATCATGTTTCTTGTATTTTCCAATACTCTCTCTAAGTTTTCTCTTAAATTCTTGATGCACATCGTGCATACCTTGAGCGTAGTCTTCACCTTCTACACTAATCCAATTCGTCTCAATTTTACTCCTCAATTCACATACATCTCTAGGGATAATCCCATACACTATTTGAAAAGGACTCATCCATGTAATTTGATTGAATAAATCATTATAAGCAAACTCTTCTTGTGCAAACATCAAATCCTGCTACTTGGACTTGTCACCAACCAAACATCTCAATAGATTACCAAGACTTCAATTCACCACCTCTATCTTTCCACTTGTTTGAGGGTGATAGGTTGAAATGAAGTCTAATTTGGTGCCTAACTTCTTCCACAGCATCCCCCAAAGTGTCCAACAAACTTTGTATCTCTATCTGATATAATACTCTTTAGCAACCCATGCAATTTGATAATATCTTGAAAGATCATATTCACAATATGGGTGGCATCACTAGTTTTCCTACACAACAAAAAGTGAACTAAATTTGAAAATATATCCATAAAAACACATATTAAATCATTAACTTCAGGTGTTCTTAGCAAACTAAGAATAAAATCCATGTTCAACACATCTTATGGTCTATTTGGAATGGGAAATGGCTGCTACAAACTAGCATCATGACTTTTCTCTTCTACATGTTGGCAAATTCTACATTTTTACACAAACTTATTCACATCTGTACCCATTTGTGGCCAATAGTATCTTTCATTTAGCTGCACCAAAGTCTTATCATGTCAAAATTAACCAATTATACCTTTGATATGCTTCTCTTTTAACATATTATTTCTCATGTAACATTGAATTATACATAATTTCCTCTTTTTTAACAATAATACATTATGTATCATGTACTCTAACCATAGATTTATGTTTTTATCAATTGGATTAAGGCACGTTGTCCATGCATTTCATAAATCTTGGTATTCTTCATTTAACTCCTTCATGGATCAAATCCAATGACTCCCACCTTTAACTCATTCACTACTGGAGCTCACCTACTTAAGGCATCTAAAACCTTGTTGGAATTTCCACTCCTATGTTTCAACTCAAAATAATAGCTCTTAATAAATTCTACCCATTTCATGCCTCATTGATTTATCTTACGTTGGTTGTTTATGAACTCTAAAGCATGATTGTCCATGTAAAAAACAAACTCTTTCAGCATCAATTAATGCCTCCACTTATTAATAGCTTTCACCATTATGCAAAACTCTTGGTCATAGATTGGATACTTCCTCTTAGCATCATTTGACTTCTCACTAAAACATGAAATGGGCTTACCCTCTTGACTCAACATTGCTCCTATGATTATTATTTTTGCATCACAATCAACTTGAAACAATTTTCCAAAATCTAATAAGCCTAACACTTATTGTTTCATTACTTTTCTCTTTGAAAAGTGAAATATACTCTCTACCACAATAGTCCATTGATTTTTTTCTTATCTCCCTTCATAGTCTTTGTAATGGGTGCACATATATTTCTGAGGTTCCTAATATTTTTTTTATAAACTTGCCAACCCATGGAAGTTTATTTCTTGAAACATACTCTTTGACGAAGGCCAATCCATAATTTCCCTCACCTTCTTGGGGTCTATATTCAACCCATCCTTCAAGATTACAAATTCCAAATATACTAGCTCCTCTTGTATGAAGTTGCACTTCTTAAAATTCACTATCAATTGCTTTTACTTTAACTTATGCAAAACCAACTTTAAATGCTTCAAATTATTTTCCTTAGAAGTATTTAAAATCAATATGTCATCTAAATATACTATCACAAACTTACATGTGAAAGGCTTCAACACTTCATTCATGAGCCTCATGAATGTACTCAGAGCATTTGGAAAACTAAATGGCAAGACCAACCACTCATATACACTTTATCTTATGTGTATTTGATGACACCCACTCCTCAAATCTATCTTAGCAAAGTACCTTTTCCACTCAAACAATCCATTTATTCATCCATTATTGGCAATGCAAACCTATACTTAATGATGATCTTGTTTAAAACACATGAATCTGTACAAATTCTCTACTCTCCATGTGTCTTCATTGTCAACATGGTCGAAACTACACATGGGCTCAAAATCTCTCATATTAGACCATTCCTCAATATCTCCTACACCTACTTATGAATCTCCTCATTCTCCATCAGAGTCAACCTATAAGCTACTTTGTTAGGCAACCCTGACATTAAATCCATATGATGTATAATGTTCCTTATAGGTTATATTCCATCCAAGAACTCACTTTTCACAATCTGCACATAATATTTTAACATATTCTGAATTTCCATAGGCAAATCACTTACCATTGTGGTTGTCACAACTAGCATGTGATTTGAAATTAATGTAAAGCATGCTTCTTCTTCTTTGTCCACCTTCAAAAACTCTTTACTTGATATAACATCACTTTGGAACTATTTTCCACCTCATCTCCTTTATCCTTAAATGAACTTTATGTGAATCTCTTTCTATCCTCCATAATGGTGTAGGTGTTTACTTTTCCATCATGCACAACTATCCTATCAAACTACCATGGCCATCCCAAAAATACATGAAATGTGTCCATGGGCATGCTATCACACATACCTTTATCCTTGTATGAACTAATATGTAAATTCACCACACATTGTTGATTCCCTAGCACTTCATGCCTCTTAAGTAACTAAGAAATCGTGTATGGTATAGGATGTGTCAAACATTTCATACCAAGTTTTTCCACCATATCTTGAGAAACCAAATTAATTGTGCTAATATTATCAATCACAACTCTAAAAAACTTACCTCTATATATTCAAATACTCTATAATAAACTCTTTCATTATGCTAGTTCATTCACCTTCTTGGTTATTTTTAACAACACTTTATTCATCAAGAAAGCCTCTCCTTATTTTGGCTCTTCCATATGTATTGGAGACCCAATACTCTCCTCATCTCCATAGAATATATTCTAAGGGTTTTTTGGATAATCTTGATCTTTATGTCTAGGATTCTTATTACACCCAAAACACTTACCTCAAAAACCTCTGCCTCTACATCATCTATAAAAGCCCCTTCCTCTAGAAGAGTGTCCTCTTCTTGTGCCCAAATATTGATTTTGTGAACTATTCACCTCTCCACCATTGTTTTTTTTATCTTTTGCACTGATGTTATGTCCTTTTCCTCTTAAAAACCTTTCTCTACCTCTAGAGTTTGCTTGTTATTTCCTCATTAGCTTCTCTTCTACCTTATATACACATCGATAGGCTTCTTCTATAGTCCTTAGGTTCAATAAACTAATTTCATCTTGTATGGAAAACCAAATTCCATTCACATACCTTGATAATTTATTTATATTTTCTGATCATGTCCAACTCTTATCACGAGACTTTAAAACTATTCAATATAGTCTTTGACACTCATCTCTTTAGGTCATAAATTTTACAACTTTATAAACAATTTCAACTGATAATCTGAGGGTAAAAATTTAGCCTTTAACTTAGCCATAATTCTCCCATGATATTATTTTCTCCTTATTCTTTCTCTATCTCATAGCCTACACATGATCCCACCATAGAGAGGCACGAATTTTCAAATTTGTGTAAGTGAATTTTGCCTTCTTTTATTCCTCCATAGATTCATAGTAAAAATATTTTTCCATTTTATCAATCCAATCCATAAATTCTTTAGGATTAAAAATCCCATTATAAAAGTGTATCTACCTTTCGATTACTACCAAACCTCACCACAAATCTGAGAACTCTCAACTTAGCTTTGTTTTTCATATCCTCTTGCCCAAGCTCATGAGCTCCTTCTTCTTTGTCCTTGCTCATGTATCCACCATGAGTAACTGTCCTTTGAGTAATTTCCATTACATCCAACCTTGCCTATATACCTCTCATCATCTCAACCAAATATGCAACTCAAGGTGCTCTCAGTCTTTCCCCTCTATGTATAATGTTTTCTCTATGTACCATCTCTCCCATGATGTAGACTTCTCTTTCACAACTTGACAATAGACTCAACCAGATTTTTCTCTCATGTGTTAGGATGCAAACTTCTCTTTCACAATTTGTCGATAAACTTAGCCAAAATTTTCTCTCATGCAAACTCTCTTAGCAATAAAAACATATCTCTAATACCAATTGGTGCACACCCAGACTGAGAATCCAATTAAGGACAACCACTTATTTTATGATGCTTTTGTTGGGGTTAATATTGTGGAAATTAGTATTGTATTTTTTTCTTCTCTCTTTGATTCTAGTGAAGTGTTATGTTGTCATATTTTGCATTCAAAACCTAGCATTTATGATTTGTATTGTTTTATAAAATTTTCTTCAAGATAAATAAAGAGAACATGTTCATGTGTTGAAAACTACATTTTGTATTTTTAATTTAGTTCTTGTGTGTGGGTGTGTTTACCCAAACTAAACATTATAGAATAAGTGGCTTTCCTTAATTGGATTTGTGGTCTACATGTTCACCATGTACTAATATTTTTTTTCATTGTTATATAATATTTCTAAAATCAAAATCACACAATTCCTTAATAGTCTCAAATCTAACTATTTCACTCATTATTCTTATTAACAATGCCACATGCCTACTAGAGGCATCAACTACCTTATTTTTATTTTCCTAACTTATGCTTCAAAATAAAAGTATACCTTTACAAAAAAAAAAAAAAAAAAAAATCCATTATGCATGTTTAATTTTTAGTTTCTTATAGGTATACATATAACTTAAGGTCTAATGGTCTATAAACAAAATAAACTCCTTAGCCACTAAGTAATGCCTTCAATGCCTCAATGCTTATACGATATCATAAAATTCAACATCATATATAGATTATTTCTTCCCCACTTCATTCAATTTCTCATTTTAATATGTTATCAGCTTCCCTTATTAACTAAATGCTACACTAATGCCCACATATGAAGCATCATAGTTCACCTCAAACAACTTTCCAAAATTTGGCAATCTAAAATAGGGGCCTTGGTCACCTTCTTCTTTAACAGTTTGATTTTTTTGTTTTTCCCCTTATCCACACAAATTATTTTCTCTTATGCAATTTGTTCTTAGTGAAATAATACTACTTAAATTATTAATGAACTTTATATAAAAATTTGCTAGACCATGGGAACTTATTCCCATTATTATACTTCTTGAATTATGCCACTAGAAAAGTACCTTTATCTTATCTTCATTCATTCTTACAACATCTTTTGAAATTCCAAATCCTAAGAACACCAAACTCTTATACATAAATCTACACTTTTTCCAAATTATAGAGTTCTTCCTTCCTCAACAACTCTGGTATCATTCTCAAGTTCCTTAAGTTATCTTCTTTAATATTACTAAGTATCAATATATTATCAAAATATACCACTACAAGCATACCAATATAATCTCATAGCATAATGTTTATCATCCTCATAAAATGTGTTGGGTCAATTAGGTAATCCAAACAACATCACCATCCATTCATATAAACCATATTTAGTCTTTAATTTCATCTTCCATTCATATCCTTCTTGAATATGAATTTGATATAAATTTCTCTATAGACCAATCCTAAATTATGCAACTCCAACAAGTACATACATCATGTCATCTAGGCAAGGTATATGAAATCTACATTTGATGGTGATCTTATTAATTACTTTGTTATCTACACACTTTTCTCCATGTTCCATATTTATTTAGAGTTATCAACACATGATTTGTATATGGACTCATTTTCTCCCTCACTGCACATTTTCTCACCAATTCAATCCCCTATCTATTCAACCTAGCATGCTTTGTTGGACTCATCCTATAAGTTACTTAATTAGGTAGAGCTAATCTTATAATTATATCAATATGGTATTAAATATTCCTCTTTGGTGGTAAAACATCTAGTAACTCATCAGGTATAGCATCAACATACTCTTTTAACATTTTTATTGTATTTTTTGATATTTTCACATCTTTGTCTTCCTCCTTATTTTCCATTAATTCATAACATAATACTATTAGCTTCATCACATTGATAAATTATTTTTTGGAAAACATGTTTTTTATTTTTCTTTTTTCCTTAATAGGTAATAAATCTATCAGTGAATAGTCATTCTAAAAGGTGTATGTGTGCTTATCTCCATCATGAAATACTTTCTTATCATAGTGTTGCAGCCTTTCAAATAACACATTCCATGTATTCATTAAGATAACACCACACTACATTTTATGTTGATAAGTCTTTCCTATGGTAAACTTGATTAAACACCTTTAATCAGTAGTAACATTATGTCTTATTTCAAACTAATAAGGATGGTAAGGATGAGGATGATTCTCAAAATTCATACTTAGTTTCTCTATAATTTCTTTACAAACCATATTTTCATATCTTTCACCATCAATAATAAATTTACATACAGTTTCTTTTGAAGTGTACCTTGTTTAGAAAATATTTATACAAAGCCATGAATCACCATTGTATTTTGCCTACACAAGCTCACTCCTTGGAGATATCATTATTTTTCTCATTGTAAGAGTCCCTTATATATCTGATATAACTTCTACATTCTATTCCTTTGCCTTAACTTCAACAAAATTTACTCTTGGCTACTCCTCTTGCTTCCTCTCTTGTACATGATAATAGGGACACTCAAATGCTCTGTGCCATCCTTGGCCACATATGTAACAAATATAAAGTCAATTATTTTAGGCTTTGATAGTGAGAATATATTAAATAAGATAATTCTAGAGACACTACCAATGAAACAAGATATTTGACATTTTGATTCTATCTGTATAACCCATCATCAAGAGAGAATGATTTTTTATTTCAAAAAAGACTAGTTTAATAAAATTTAAATAAGATATCTTTTTGATGCATGACCTTACATATTCTAATATCCCTACATTACTTATTTATTCATTAAAATTAATTAAGGGCTTCCAATAATTAATAATAATAAGTCCATCATCCTTATTTAGATTATTAAGATTCTTTTCTATTTCAAGTGTTTTTCATACTATTAATTCCTTCTAGTGGAATGACTTCACAATTAGCTTCACATCTTCCATGCATATGTGGAATTTAATATTAAATGAGTGATCTGATGGTTCTAACTTCTCAATGTTTTCATGTAAGATATCTATATTGTATTCTTTTACTCAAATTTATAAGGACCTCTCCATTTCACCGATATTTTTTGTCACTCAATGAAATGGGAAGTTCTTTAAAATTTGACTAAAGGAACATAGCAAATATATCTTACATGAATGCATTGAGAACTCAACAAAGTGCAAAACATTCATTCAATTTTAAACACCACATATATTTTGAAGATACCAATCTAATTGCAAAGGTAGACCACTATAAGGAACTAAGAGTACAAGAAGCACTTAAAATAGAAAAGAATCATAATAATATAAATAAGGATGATGGGATTATTATTATTAATTCTTGGAATCCCTTAATTCCTTTAATAAATAAATAAATAATGTAGGTCTCTTAAAATATGGAAGGTTATGCAATTAACAAAATATCTTATTATATTGAATCAAACTAGCCTTTGTGGAGATAAAAAATCATTCTCTCTTGACGATGGGTCCCACAAATGGACTTGAAATGTCAAGGTTTTTTATTTCATCAGTAGTGTCTCAAGAATTATCTTATTCAAATAATAGTTTTTCTTGGGTATTCGGATCTTCTACCACCACCATAGCCTCAACCTCTCAGAAATCCTTTCTTTTTGTTGATTCTAAAACAATTGTATTACATCTATTCGTATTTCCATCATATGAGATTATTCTTATTTTGTGAGAGTAAACCCACTATGTCCCTTAATGGGAATGACAATCCTCTCTTCATTGTAGGTGATCTCTAAAAAACCTATTTACTTTGATTCTCTTTTACCTTCAAAGTTGGGTGATAGGCATCTTCCACACTCTTTATTATATGCATACTTTTCTCATCTTGAATATAAAAAATTAAAACCATTTACATACCTTATATCCATTTGTTCATGTGTTTCTTCAAACTCCACTTGAATGTATATCTTATAAAATTAATTTGTGTAGTCATTTACACTATACTCTTTTTGCCTCAAGTTTCAAAATCTTCTATAGAGGATTTATGGATAATCCACTGGGAGGAATCCATCTCTCATCTTCTTCATTAGTTCACTCCAGGTCTAGATGTTATGCTTACCCTTCATTTACATTTCCTTCTATATATGACCCTTTAATTTGGTACATACATATTTCACCTTCTTCTCCTCCACAATATTCTTTCACTCAAAAAAAAATTTCATGTTATTGAACCAACCTATCAACTCATCTAGTTTTAAATTTCCCCCATACTTTGAAAACTCAACTTTTATTCTATCCTTTCCTTCTAATTCCCTAACCAATCTTTCTTAAAATAATCATGGCTTATCTTGTTATTCCTCATTTTTCTAAATCTTTTCTTCCTAGTATATTTCTTCATCACTTTCATTTCCTCTTTGCCTTGGTCTCTATCTTACAATGATTCCTATAGGCTTTTCCACTCTCCTTTACAATATTGAAAATTCCCATTCATCTGATCATAACCCCCTCTTCCTGTCATCTTTCTTCTGAAAAACTGTTATTCAAAAACATAATTTCTCCAAAACAATATTTTAAACATAGAAAAAAATCATATAATCTTACCTTTAATTATTTATTCCCAAATTTAAATTTGCTTTGATACCAAATGATGGGGCCAAGAGTGCAACAATTACCAAAAAAATATAGATTAAAACTATGGAGAATAATATTGATCAACTATGTTATTAAAATTTGGATTAATATATGAATTAACACTAATTTTAAAAAATTGAATGGAATATAATAACATGTTAGAAATTGTTGTGACAAATATAAATGAAATCAAACACTAAATTTGATGAAGTACAATCGATCAAAATAAGAATAACTATGAAATTAAATTTCAAACTTAGTTGTTTCTATCTCAGATCTATTGTGTTGATTGATAGACGAATAAATTAGGAAAATAGGAACAAACTTTAAAAGTGCCTATAAGTTGTGATTGAAGGTGAAAAAGGCCACGATCATCCTATTTGGTCTTAAGACCAACTACCACTTCTAACATGAACTAGTTAGTCTTGAATTTTGTATAAAAAAGACCTTGGGTCATGATTACTTGTGATAAATTAAATTATATCTATATGCATATATTTGACCTTCATAAGTGTGTAAAATACCTATAAATGACTTATCTAATGTTGATACCCTAATAGGGGTTGAAATGATTGAAAACCTATAAATAGAAAAAAAAAAAAAAAAAGGGGGGGGGGGGGGGGGGAGTGTAATGGGTGGAGTTAACCCTGATTAAAACCACAATGACTATAAACTACCTATGTATCTAACTCTAAAGAGAGAATTCAAGTCCATCTATTTATCTCACTTAGAGTGCATTATGCAATTCTACTCATTTGACTATATAAATGCATCTATGGATGGATTAAATACTTGATCTGACTTTTCTTTGGCTTCGATAAAATAGACTTTGGACTTGGCTGAGGACTACTTTAAGAGTTTAAAATTATAATTAGGAATAATATGAAAGTTTTGCTCAATGTACAATCGTGTAATTATGCTACCGTATTGAAATTGAGAAGTGGTAGAATAAGTGACTTAAGTGTGCCTTTATAACTATTCAAAAGGGGAAATCACACACTAGGAATATTTAAAACATAGATGACAAAGCAAGGGAGGGTTTAATTTTAAAATTTTATTATTAGAGAACCAAGGATATAAATGTCCCATAGGGGATAAGAACATTTGCCACTACTTTGCCATACTGGATGCTTTGGTCCTTTAGGGAATGTGCAACTTTTGGGTCTGGATCTATCTGAATAAATGCTTAGGGTTGTTTTTAGCTATTAGAACATTATTTTAGGTGTTGTATATCATTTAATAAGCTAAATAGGTCCATAAAAGTGCTTAGGATAACATGAAGTATCAAAATATGTCTAGATTAAGTGCACAAGTTAATTAAAGTTAAATATGGACAAAATTGATATGATTAAGTATTTGTGTCTAGATTTAGGTGTATGTATTTCCCCATTTTAGTTTATAAATTAATTTATTATATTAAAGTAAATATTATGCCTTAGTATGTACAACATATTTTGACTTTGGGAGAAGATCCAAATCATGTAAGTGATGACAATTGGAGCATATTATGCAATGAATCAAGTCATCCAATAAATAATGGAGAGTCGAGCATGATAGATTTCTCAAAAAACACTGATAATATATTATTTTTGCACACTCAATTCTCTAATCAAACATATGGTACATAACATATATATATATATAGGAAATGTGTTTCCTATAATCTCTCCGCTATTTATTCTCACCTAAATCCTATAATTAAGCACACATTATTTATGATATATTGTTATAACCATTAACAATATATCACAAAAATATAATATTCTAACTAATACATTAATATTGTTTATAAAAATATTACTACCAAATATAATTAACAAACAACCTATTACTATTTACCTCTCAGTAAATACCTAAATTCACTAATGTAAAATCTAAATTTCTTAACATTCCTTCCATAGTTTTTACATGGTGAAAAAACATTCACACTCTTATCTGTAGTATGCTCATCCCTTGTACCATGCCCTATTTGGTTCATGAACTTGATATAAAGATATCCTCACTCCTCTCATTGTTTTATAAGTTTATCACAAACCTTGACATGAACAGAATGAATAGAATTGTATGCCACTGCATACTCTTAGGTCTGTCTATTACTGACACAATCTTGCTACACATGACCACTATATGAAAAGAAATACATCCCACATTTAATTTACATGACTAAAATGGATGTGTCATTGAGGGTCATCTTCATAAATAAGTAATGCGGTCATGGGATCTCTGCAATAGCTGCTCTCCTAACTGTTGCCAAAACACTATTCACATCTTGTGCTTTTCTATATCTCTACCACAAACCTTTTCAAGATCCATGAATTGACTTACATTGATGATTTTTGTCCTTTCATAATGTTTTCAAATCAAGTAATCATTTTTTTAATTTTCAAACAAATTACATATCTTTAATAGACATTATTCTTTTGTTCTCATTTTTCAAAAACACAGTGAAAAATAAAAAACACACCATACTATATATGTCACCAAAACATTGGTGTGGCCCCATCATTATAAATTGATGAGAGTTCATTCAAAGACCTCTATCCTCCATGTATCCTCCATCTTCCAATATGTTATACTGATTACTCAAAAAAATTGTCGAAGAAGCTCATATTTAATTTTTCCAAGAGAAATTTCCCCACAATGCAGACATCACGTACAAGCGAAAATACGTCTGTGACTCTAAACCTAAACAACTTTGACTTTTTGACATAATTATTTTTTATGACTTTTGACCTAACATAAAGGACTGACACTCTTGACACATTTAAAAATTGACTCTAAACTTTTTGATAATAATGAATCAATTCAATTTGACATAAAAACACTAAAAAGACCATTAAAATATACCTAATAAATTACTTTTGACTAAGACACAACAATGAGGCAAAATTCCTTGACTTTGCACACAAATATCTTAAATGACTTAAAAATTAACTATGATCATGAAACAAAGTATTGACAACCATTACTCTCAATACTTTTTTTTAAATTGTGAAGACTAAAAACAAGAACCAAAAAATTAATATTAACTCTTTTGATAGACTATATGGACTCAACCTAAATTCACTGAACCTAAATGGATGGGAGACACATTACATACATTCATACTAACTTACATTAAGACCAAATTGAATAAAATTAAATACTAAATAGAATGGTGATGGTTGGTTATTGACAATTTGGTAGAATCAGAACCAACAGATGTCAATGACATCTCTCACTTGTATTGCATGCAGAATACAAACCAGGCTCAAGTCTATGAAATACTATGATTAATGGAGATGGACTATAATTTAGATTTCCATGTGATCAATGAAACTATGGAACAATGAGAAGAGCTTAGCATATGGATTAACAAGGATGGCTTCAGCTTGATTTGATGTCGAGTGTGGTTTGATGCAATGTCCAAAGCTTATGCAAAACTAAACACAATATAATAGATTAAAGATGATTTAAAGTGGGTGACATTGAAAAAATTAGGAAGAAGGATGCACAATTCATAAAGGAATAGATCTGATGCTTTGTGAATAAAATGAATAACAAGCAAAAAAAATTCAACACAAGTAAAATAGATAATAGCAAGTTTCAAGACATGAGAGTACTGAAATTATAGGCCACACAAATTACTCCAATAAAGTTTAAAATTACACCTATCGAGATCAAAAATATGCATAGAGAGTGGATACTAACATTGATGAATATTTTGAGAATGACATGACTAAAGACTTGTGCTGAAGATAGCACAAGAAAGATTATTATGAGTGATCTATGTGGACCATATTATAGAACTTGAAAAGTGTATGAGAACATAGATCGATAGGTTGTATGAAGAATGTTGATAGAACTTAATTTATGTAATATTTATCCCATAAGCATGTACGAATTCCTCTAAAGACTCTCATAATGGATTCAATCTATTCTAATACCAATGATGATATCTGGAGCAGATTATGTAATGAATCAACTCATCCAATGAATAATGGAGAGAAGAACACAGTAGATTTCTCAAAAAATGTTGATATTATATTATTTTTTTGTACTCTAAATTCTTTGACTAAACATACAAGAAATTACACATATATAGGATATGTATTTCCTATAATCTCTCCATTATTTTCTCTCACCTGAATCCTATAATTAAGCACACACTATTTATGATATATTGTTATAACCATTAACAATGTATCACAACAATATAATATTCTAACTAATACCATAATATTTTTTATAATAATATTAATACCAAATATAATTAAAAAATAACCTATTATTATTTACCTCTTGGTAAATACCCAAATTCACTAATGTAAAAGCTAAACTTCCTAATAGCAAGGTGTTCCACAAAAAATATTGTATTGATGCAAATGTAGTTAATGCTCATATGTGAAACTAAAAACTAAAAGATAACTTGAATTTGAAAATATTGAAAATAAAAATGAATGATTACACCTATATGTGTGTATTAATGTTACTCTTGTGACTTTGTTAGGAGATGATTCTTCCTTAAAGCATTGGAGAATTGGTTCTTGCCATGAAGCACTTGGAGAGAATTAGTTCTTTAACTCAACCAATGGATAATTTATAGGTGATCAAGTCCCAAATTTAATGTGCATTTATATAAAATAAATAACACCCATTAAGGGATGTAAAGACCTTAATTTAACTCAACTAGTAGTTTTGACCCCAAGACATGAAATGTGTTGAATTTCAAAATGGATTCGCATACATAATGCTAGAGGGCACTGAACCTCTAAGTTATGTATTATGAAATTTAACTAAATCAACTAATGTAGATGACTTGTAAATTCAATTCCCACTTTGTTCCTAAATGCATTTTCAAAAGAGAATGAAAAGCATCCATGATCTTAACATGTCCATAGATAACAAATAATATTGAAAATTTTAAAAATAATAGTGTACATAAATTTGTATTATGCCCCCATTGATAAATGTAGAATCTATAATTGTATGTAGATGTAATTTGTAAATTATGTTTGAAACTTGTGCATGAACCTGCATTATCCACTCAAAATTATATAAATTTATGCTTTGATCTTGTAATGTGATTGCATATGCATAGCATATGCCCCTACAATCTATGCCAATAATTGATATTTGAACCATTTTACAACCTTTGAAACTATATTTTGTACCAAAACTATTTTTTGATTTTTGAAAAGGCTTATATCAGAAATCCCATTGAAATGCCCCTTTTTAGGTGAGGGAATTGATCTTTAAAGTCTCTCAACTCAAAATAAAAATTTGATTACAACATGTGTGATAAGATGTAATCATTGAATAATGTATTATATGTGAAAAGTATGTTAGCATAGAAAGATATATACCATTTGAATTATGTGTGTAACATATGAGGCAAGATCTATATAATATATCAATGAAGATAAGAATAATAGAATGTAGAGTTAGTATCATATGCATTAGTTAGTGCATGATATGGATCATGGCACTCATTAATATTAACAAACTCAACAAACACACCACACAACAAACACAATGTCATATAATACAAAGGACATGTTCAAATGTTGCACACATAAATCCAAGGGCCACACACAAAGGACATGAATAATGTCACAAACAAGGGACATATTCAAATATTTCACAAAACATATGACCAAGGGACAATTACAAAGAAAATGTTCAAATGTCATGCATGCCCAACAAGATCTCATAGAGATGTTCAAAAAAAATTCACACAAAGGCCAAGGGACACACAAAATAAATAAACAAAATCTAATCTATTGTGTACAAGTAATAACATCAATAGAACATAGAACTATAAATGACATCTAAATCGTATATATGTAATATGATTATATCCTAGCAAATAACATATCTATATACACAGTGTAAGATAAAGATGATGTTAATGAGACATTTGTAAAGATTATATAACTCAACAATATAATAATCATGGAATGATAAAACTTGAATATAATGTAACTTGTGGATAAGATGCCCTTAGTTTAACACAACTACGGGGTAGAGGCAAATCTAACACCTTAATGTATATGAAATATGTATGTCCTACATAACACTCATGGATACTAATGAAATGCATGTGTAATAAAAAAAAAATGATATCTACTAATCAAGAGATAAATAACATATAAAAATGATGTAAACTAGATGTTTAATCATGCTTAAGTCCTGATTTTAGATTTTTAGAATATTTTAAATATTTTTTATTTTCACAATATTTAAATTTTTGTAGTTTTGTATATTTTAAAACTAGAAACAATAGGAAATAGTGACAAATAAGGGCTCAAGATTAGAATAAAAGAGAGGGATATGAACAATCCAAAACATGTGTCAATGTAAAATATATACTAGAAATGATGGCATGGCCATGAATGAGCAAGTTGCCCCATTGTCTATGAATTGTAACTTTGAAAGACACAAAAAAGAAAAAATGAGTATGGATAACATTTATTGTACATCTTCATTTCATCAAATGTATACTTGTCAAATTATATAGCATGCATGAGTAATTTAGAACATGAAAATAAATATTTTACATGAATTAACATTATTTTGCATATTAAAACTGAGTGAAATGTCTAAAAATTGGTAGTATTAAGGCTTTGTGTGATCAAATTGTGATTATTGGGTGAAAATATGAACATGGAAGAAACTTTCAAAGTGGGACAATAATGTCAAACATTTATGACCTTGTTGAAAATTGACTTTAATGAGTGCAAAATGTGAAAACAATAAGGTAAATGATAAAGTATGGTAGAATAAATCATTGTTTTGAGTTGTTTAGATTTGGAAAATGAAAAGGAAGAGTTTAGAGACCAAAAATTTAGATAAGATCCAAGGACTTTGAAATATTGATAATATTTATCAAGTGTTTAATAAAATCATTGTTTTGAGTGGTCAAGAAGCTATGTATAATGAGTTTTTGGATTTCTTGAATTATTTGAATGTTTTTAAATATTTGAATATTTTAAAATGTAAAAAGCTTACCAATGATCTCATCTATATGAGAAACATAAAAATATATGATAATTGGTAAATGAATTACCTTCTATGATGAAATGTGCTAGATGTATCATCATAAAAATATATATCATGTGTGATAAGAAAGTTATTTAGACCATTACTTATGTAGTCCTATGGAGGAGAAATAGCTCTAGGAGGTGTAGAATGATGTGCAATTCGATGAGAACTAGTAATATATTATGTCAAGTGTTATGATTTTTAAGTAACATGCTAATTTTTATGAATCACTAATTCAAAAAGTTTTGCATGTGATGGTGTTTGTTGAGAATTATAAACCTTTTTTCGATAAACTTGATTTTGCAATAGTTGAGTTTAAACTCTTTGCATGTTTTTTTGAGTTGGTTGAATATAAATATTTTAATTAGTTGTAAAAACTATAACTGTGCTTTGTTTTTGCATATATGTATCAATGACCCATGGTGGTGGATGGGGTGAAAGGGGTACCATAGATTGTAGAGGGTAATCATATTTGATTCTTGAAATTATAACAACTTGATTAAAATGAATGTACTTTAATAATCTATGTATCATGAAAGGTACAACACATTTTTTGTAACCAAGGCCATCCTAATATCATATCAAATACCTTATTTTGTGGTAGAACTAGAAAATGAGTAGAGAGTATTTTGGGTCCCACTTGAAGAGGCAACATAATATGTCCTAAAATGGTTTTTTGTTTGCCATTGAATGTCTTAAAACTTTTAAATGTTGCTTATATATCATGCTATGTGTAGCCCAATGAATGAATTAATTTCACTTTGCATGCATTCTCACTTGATTTATTATCAACTAGCACACTATGAATGGGTCCTTGATCAATATAAGCTCATATACATAAAACATGAAAATTAGAATCATCATCCACTATCTCACTATCATTAAAAATAATCATATGACTTGGTGAAGTAGTTTGAACAATTGCACCAATAATTACATCTAATGCATGATCATATGACTCAGGAGGTGGATATGCATTATAAGTATGATGCATTATTGAGTTGTTATTACTTGTAATATGATTTGGAAATGGCTCACTGGAAATCTTCAACTTAGCATTTTCATTCTGTTGAGGATTGATTTATCTTATAGGAGTGCCTAATTTAATTTCATTTTTATCAATAAGATCCTAAATAATGTGTTTGAGCTTGAAAAATCTATTAGTAGAGTGACCAATCTATATATGGTAATCAAAATATGCATTATTATCAAAATATTTACCTTGAAATTTAGTCATGTCAATTTTGAATGGTGGAGGTGGAGTAATGAAATTTCACTCAAGTAACTTTTGTAGCAATTTATGAGGTGGTTTTGGTAATTTAGATAAGTGGTTCCTTAATTGATCTAATAATATAATCTTATTAGAAGGTTGAGAGATAACATTAATTATAATCTTTGCATCAAATTTAATATTAGTTGGTTTATCTTTGTGAGATGGTATGATTTGAAACATCATTTTATAAATTGAAGTAGATGTAGGTGCATACTTGAGCTTGTTCAAAGAAAAATACTTGAATTCTTTTTCTCTTATTGTGTGATAAACTTCCTCATATAATCTGAATTTATTAAACAAGATTGACTCATACAGAGGTGCAAGTAAACTTTGTTTGAAAATATCTTGTAATTCATTATCTACCAATGTGTTAGTCATTTTGGCAAGCATAGTCTTATAATGAAGTACATAATCACTGATAGGTTCATGAGTTCTTTGCTTAAGCTTAGTAATTTATGCATAATAAAGTTTTTCATCAATGTTGATAGAAAAATGCTTAAGAAATTGATTTTCTAGTGGATTGAATGTTTTGATTGATTGAACAAGTAGATCATAAAACCAACTCAAGGCGTAATACTTTAAGTTTTTTGGAAATAACTTGGTTATTGATTTGTCATTAAAAGCATAATCAAAACATACTACATAAAAAAATATGAGATGTTATTCTAGGTCTCCTTTACTCTCATGTAGTGGAAGTTTAAGAGCTATGAATTATGTAGGTAAAGGCTATACTCTGATATGTATAGAGATATGCTGTAAACCTTGTGTTCCCCCAAGCCTAGAGGTGCAATTTTAATAAAAATGTCAATAGTAGAAATAATAACACCTATGGTAGGATTTACAAGAGGTTCCTAAAATCATTTGTTTCTTTAGGAGTACTAGTATGATCATCTTTCTTTCTTTCTCATCTAGCTAAAAACAATAAAGAGTCAATCTCTTATGGATGTGTGATAAGGTATTCACTGAATGCTTTTGGGTCTTATCACTTTATATGGTCATAATAAGTCCATTAAGAGTGTGAATATTAGGTCTTATTGCATCTTGAATGCATAACTTCTTGTGTTCATATGTTATGCTTGATTTAACAAAAAATTGCATTAGTAATGTTATTGTCTTAAAATGTGATGTGATTCAAAATTGCATTAGTAATGTTATTGTCTTAAAATGTGATGTGATTCATTTTATTACATGAGTGTTAATAATGTTACTTATTATGGGAATAGAACATGTAATGAAAACTAAGAAAGCTTTAAACCAAAATTAATCATCCAATATAGCCATAAATTTGTTACAAATGAGAGTAATAGAAAATTGAAATGTAAATCCTTCAAAATTGATTTTTTTGCGTATGGAAAATATTAAATTCTTATGAAATCCAATATCAAAAGAAGATATATTTAATGTCAAATATTAGATCTAAGGTCAAAATAAAGTGCTTTCAATATTAACAATTATATCTGAGGTCAAAAGTAATTTTTTTGAATGTCAAATTTAGATCCAAGGTTGAAATAAAATTCTTTTTGTGTCAAATGTTCAGGGATATATCTAAACCCTAAATCAAAATTTTTGAAGCAATGTTCAAATGAAAAAATAGATTCACCAATATGTTTTATTGAAATTTAGATTAATATATGAACTAACCCTAATTGTGACAAATTGAATGGAATGTAACAAAATGTTAGAAATTGACTTGAGATAAGTAGAAATTAAAATAAACATTGAATTTGACAAAGTACAATAGATCAAAAAGAGACTAATTATGAAATGAAATGATAAAGTTATTTCTATCTAAGATTTGACTATGTTGATTGATAGTTGACTAAATCAAGAAAATAGGAACATGTTCTACAAGTGCCTAAAAACTATGACTAAAGGTGAAGATGATTAGTTCTATCTTATTTGGGTCAGGACCGACTGTCACTTTTAACCTAAACTATCTAGTCTCAAATTTTACATAAAAACATGAACTTAGGTCACAATAACTTGTGACAACTTGAATTAGGTATGTATGTTCATATTTAAGTTTTGGAAGTGTGCATAAGACCTACAAATGGATTTTCTAAGGTTGAAACCCTAATAAAGCTTGTAATGATTAAAAAATTAAAAATTAAAAAAGAGGGGAGTATAATAGGTTGAGATGATCCCAATCACTCTCATAATGATTGAATGTTATCTACATATGTGATAAATTGAAGAGGGAATTCAAGCCCACATAATTCTCCTACTTAGAGTTTTTTATGCAATTGTGCTCATTTAACTATATGAATGCATCTAGGGATGAATTGAATACTTGATCATACTTTATTTTGGATTTGACAAAGTAGGGTTTGGACTTGTCTGAGGATTGCTTCAAGTGATTATAATAAAAATTGGGGAGAACAGGGAAGTTTTGCTCAATGTGAAATAATGTAAATATGTCTCAGTATTGACATAGCCAAGTGGTAGAATCTGTAACTTAAGTGTGACTTTATAACAATCCAAAAGGGGAACCAAACATTAAGAATCCAAAAAACATTGATGACAAAGTAAGGGAGGGTTTAATTTAAAAATTTGACTATTAGATGACCAAGGATAGAAATGTCCCACACGAGATAAGAACTTTTTCCACTATTGTCCCCTCCTAGACATTTTTGTCTTTTAAGGAAATGTGTAAATGTTGGGTCTGGATCTATGTGAACAACTGCTTATGGATGTTTTTTGTTGTTAGAGCATTTGTGTATGTGTCAGATAATAATTTAGGAAAGAAATAGGTCCATGCAAATGCTTAGGATAGTGTGAAGTAGATGAATAAGTTCAGATTAAGTGTACAAGTTAATTAGAATAAAATAGAGCTAAAACTAATATGATTAAGTATTTGTGCCCAGATTTAAGTATCTACGACAACAAAAGAGAATTTTCATTCTTTATTATACTTCTAAATTAATACACATATTTTTATTCATGTACAACTCAATGATAGAGTCATCATGAAAAAATAACATCTTATTAAAAGAAAAACCAATCCTAAAGTTAACAAAACTTGCTATTTTTAGAAATTTTTGAAATATATTATTTTTTATAATTTTGTTCATACCAACTTAGAGGGGTCCATAAAGTGTCCCTTTTTCTTTACATATCTAAATCAAGTCCGAGGGTGACATGTAACTACAAGATCACACCAGTTAAAAAAAGACTTATAAAGTTTTATGAAAAGAGAAAAATAATAAAAAAAATGTAATTTTCAGCCTTTAGAAGATTTTGTTTGGACTTGAAAATTTGTCAAAAAAGTCACCAATCTACTAGTGCAGCTTATGATGACATGAAGTTTTTCAAGATATTCATTAAAAGAAGAAAGGCTCAAATGGAGTCCCTTGCCCACAATTACACCTTCTACAATATATGCCTTTGTATCAAATTTGGGGCATTAGATCCCTATATGGAAAAAAGGCCACAATGAAACACTGAGGAAAGCAAATCACACATTCTTAAAGGAAAAAGTGATTTCTCATGCATTTTATTTTTGAGTATTACCTAATTTCTTCATGTATCTTTACAACATAAAATTATTTTTAGCTTAATTTTTGTTGAGGGTGTGATTTCTTTCCACCCATCTTTTTAATCCTTATATAATCTTTCTTTAAATTTATTAAAGGACACACTTTCAATTTAAAATAGACAAAAATATAAAAAAATATTTTAATAGTGCCTATGAAACCAAAATAATCTATGAAGAAAACCTAATTAGAAGAAGAAGGGAAAAAATGCTTTGTTAGGGTTTCCTCCATGCTTGGCATTGAGTAGCCCTTGTTTTTTTGCCTTCTTGGCCTTGTGTCATACCATAGCCTTAGTCACCTTTAGGACTTATATTTACTGCCATTTTAGGGTTTCTCACCTTCAGGTGAGGCCAACATTTATAATGACTTCTCCTCCTTCTATCCTAACTGTTTTAGCCACAGATAAGAACGGTGGAGCATCAAGCAATGAACCTTTACAAGCGTTTGAGGAAGTTTGTCCCAAAGGTATACCATGAGTTAATGCTTCAGAACTTGATGTTATATTGCCTATTCCTAAATTTAATTCTACATGTCAATCGTTAGAGCACTTATATTTAATAGGCTATTTTGTAGGGAGAATCCCCTCTGAAAGTATGCTTCAATCTTAGGTTCAAACTCATTGGGCAGCTCATGACATTAAGCTGGAGAGCATCTAGAACATGACTAAAGGGTTTTTCTATTTTGCTTATCTGACCCTTCCCATGTAGGAAGAATCCTCCATAGGTCTGTCACTTAGTAGGTCAGGAACTTGCTTATGGTTATCTCCCCCTAAACACAAAACATTGTGGTCTCAGAGCACACCGCTCTTAAAGTCCCAATCTGGATTGAATTTTTAGGTCTCCTGCTCCCCTACTAGCACTTTATTCACTAGATAGCATCCTCTATAAGCCAGGTGGTTTTTCATGAACAAAACCGGTTCTACTCAACTAGCCCATAAAAAAGGGTCTGTGTAGAAGTTGACCTCTCTTAGGACCTCAAAGAGTGTGAAAATCCAAGTCAAGGATGTAAGGCACTCTTAGTGAGTCATGTATATCAATTTGCCTAACACTTGCTTTTGTTGTCAATCCACATACCATAAGATACAGGATTTTCCCCTTCAGTTAGCTCACAACAATGCATCCAACCACTCATCCTCTCCCCCCAAGCCCACTCTTGAAGCTAGTAGGAAAATAGTTGAAGATGGATGGACTATGGTAGGGAAGAAAAACACTCACCCCAAAGTTGTAAACATAGTTTTTACTCCCAAAGGAAGAAAGTTATCTTTGAGCAATGGCCTGCAGGAGTAGGCTCTTGTTGAGAAAGAACCCTCTCTGATTTAAGCCCCAAAATTAATAGAAAATTCTAGGGTGTTCGACACCCCTCTAGCTGCTAACATATTGTCCCAAGGTTTCAAGGCCTCAGTGCCCAGTTCTTTTAGATTTTTAGACTCACAACCAACCACTCTTCCACTTCATACTCGATGGAAAATGCCTAAATGTTCTCACAACCCTCCTTGGAGGAGTGACGAGGTAGAGGAAGGAGAGTATCAAGTTGACCCTATGGTGAGGAAGCAATTTGATGACTTCTTGAGTGCCAACAGTGGGCACTTTCTGTAGAACTGGTATGATGGACTGGAAGGGCTGGACTACGAGGACATGTCCCTTGACACCCGTCATCTATGTATTGTTTTTCATGGATTGTTCAGGGTCTCACAGACCCAAAACACAAGTTTATTATCCATGATTTTAGAAGGAAGTTTCCTGAGATGGACATTCTTTGAATGTAAGAAGTCAAGGTAATGGATTTCTTATTGATGATTGTTAGTAATGCCATTTAGCATGATAATATCATTATTCATAGCAACCATGTTGTAGGACATGGAGGGGTGATCACTTTCACTTCTCCAAGGTGGCAGTCACACTTAGTACAATCATCTGGCATGGACCCCACCAATCAATTAGTATGGGCTCTTTTTAGCATTGAAAGCCATTCTTTTGGATTTATTAATATTTATACCTCAAATGATGCTTTGGAGCGTACCCATTTATGGTGATGGATAAAGGATGATCTCCCTGATGCCCATTAGATATTATGTGGTGACTTTAATATGGTGGTGTCTCACAAGGACAAGTTGGGCCACTTGCCTATGAGGTGGGCAACTGGTGAAAGGGAGACATGGTTTTACATGTGCACTAAATGGGGCCTTTATGACCCCAATTTAACTCGTTGGCCTATGAATGGAGTTTGGTACACTTGAAGTAATTTAAGGAATGGCCCCACTTGAATTCTTAAGCGTCTAGATAGGGCAATGATGTCCACCCAACCGTACTTCTCTTTTGATAATGGTTTTTTTTCCTCTGGTATAGGCACTACCAAACTTGGGGATTTTTTATCACTCCTTGATTCAGTTCAGAGTGACATGGCAGTTCATGAAACCCAAAGTTCAAAAAATGTGATTATTTTTTAACACCTCCTCGCTCAAGCATGGGCCCATAGTGGCACACATTAAGAGAGTTTGTAATTTATATCCATGCCCCCCCAAGAATCTAGTTGGATTCTTTGATGGGATGATGTCATTAGAATAACTCCATGCTTTCTATAGATCTATGGTCACCAACTTGCCAAAATTTGAAGACATTCCTAATTTGTTACTTCTTCTTTGCTAAGCCTTGCAACTCTAGCCCTTGAAAAAGATCCCTTTAATGAGATCTTGCAGGTGAGAATTGCATCCTTGTGGTACCGTATTCATATTGTAGACAACTACAATTCTCAAGGAGCCCAAATCAAAGCTAGGCTTCATTGGCTTAAGATAAGGGACAAAGCTTCTAATGAGTTCTTCCAAATGCTATGAGCTAAAAACTCAAAGCAGTAGATACAAGTCATTTATGAGGTTGGCAACAAACTCACAGAGACTCTGCTAATAGTGCAAGCTTTAGTCCACCACTATCAACAAGTGTTCAAAGCTCAAGCATCTTCAACTGAGCGTGAATTTTCCCTTCTACAATGCCTTTTAGTGGTGCCTTACAAACTTAATCCCACCCAACGGGTGGTTTATGATAGGCCACTCTCTGTTGATGACTTGTATGAAGTAGTGTCTCACATGGCTAATGACAAATCCTCTAGCATTGATGGCTTCCCTTACAAATTCTATAAAATGCATTGGGACCTTATGGGCAATGACTTGCATAAGGTATATCAAGAAGCATTTCGTAAATATTCTTTAGGTACAAATATAAATAAAGGAAATATCAAATTCATACCTAAGAAGGAAGATCCTGAGTTGATCTACAATTGACAACCCATCACCCTCCTGAATGTTTCCTATAAGATCATTGCCAAGGCTTTGACAATCTGACTGCATACTATGTTGCCTCTCATTGTGCATCCAGAATAAATGGGTTTCATCAAAAGTTGTTATAGTTTGGATAACATCATTGTCATTTGGGAAGGCATGGATTGGGCCAGACGGTCTAAGCAACATGCTATGTTAGTCAAAATTGATTTTGAAAAAGCCTATGATCATATCGAATGGCCATTTATTCTAGCCATGCTTCAAACCCTGGGCTTTGATCCCATATTCATCCAAACTGTTCAAATGCTTTTCTTAAATGCCTCAGTGATTCTCTCCATTAATGGAGTCACCTCTGAGCAATTTGGCTTGTTCTATTTTATTCATCAAGGGTGTCCCTTGGCTCCCATCCTGTATGTGTTTGCTGAGGGTTTGGATATCTTCTTAGCAATGCCCAAGCTATGGGCCTTGTTATGGGAATTTATCTTCATTTTGATGTCATGAACCCACATGAAGATATGCAACTACTCAATGGCCACTTTGTGGATGACTCCTTCCTTACTCTCATTGAGGATGAAACCAATGTGAACAATGCCTTGTAGTGTCTTGACACCTTCTGCCTGGCCTCTGGCTCCAACATCCAATGGCAGAAAACTCATTGCTATAGACAATCTTACCTCCCTCTGTCAATTTGGGCTGCTAAATTTGATTAGAAGTGGATCCAACATGATAAAATCATTAAATTTATTGGCATCTCCTTTGCTTTTGATGCCTCACCACCTTTGTTGTGGCTATATATTGTTGATAGAGTTGATAAGAAGCTAGAATTCTAGGTGACTAAGTCTCTTTCGTTAGTAGAAAAAATTTAAATTTGCTAAAAAATCCTTGCATCCACCCATATGTACTACTTGTCATGTTGGGTGTCTTTCAAAAATCTTACCAAAAGTTGGAGAAGTTGCTCAGAGATTTCCTTTGGGCCAATTCCCCACAAGGTGTAGGATTCCACAAGGTGGCCTAGGATTATTGTTGCCTCACGTGTGATGTTAGAGGGATGGGGCTCATCGACATAAACCGACAAGGATTTGCCTTATGTGCCAAATGGATTGTGTGGGCCATTGAGGGCCAAGAAGCTTGGAAGGTGTTGTTCAGACACTGTATATCCTCAAGCTTGCCTAAGGGAAATAAGGCCTAAAAATGGCTTGACTTCCTCAATTTACTCTTCATTCAAGCTCCTATCCAATTCACAGGTTCCTTTGTGGCCAAAAGCATATGAAAAGTCTGGGAAAAGATTAAACCATGGCTTCTCTAGAATAGCTTCAATTTATGGACTAGGCTTTCTGCTAACTCCCATTCTCTCTGGTGGTCACCCATTTTATCTCGCAATGAGATGCCCCTAGCAGAAGTCCCTTGGATCAACACTCTCAAGCTTTACCATAGAAGAATTCATACTATCCAAGATATCTTTTATAGGTGCTCTCGCTCTTGGCTATCCTAAGAGGAGGCGAAAGCTGAATTCTAGCTAGCCAATATAGACTAGGAGTCCTATCAAGAAATCTTCAATGCCATCCTAGCTTCCATACTCCATAAAATCTCGGTCCATTCCCCTTGGTCGTGGTGGAAGGACTGAAAATGGTATGTCGATACCCCTTTTGGTAATTACACCCCTCAACTTGTCTATGCATGGCTCACCCCCCATTTGCCCATGGTTGACAAGCTTAACACCCGCTGGGGGATGCAATCCTCTGTTAAAACATGGAGCTTTCACTTCAACATTGTTTGGGGGGCTTGTGTGGAGCCCAAGCTTGTTCATTTTGCTTGATGTATACTGCACCAAGCTGTGCCTATTGGCAGAAGACTTGTCCAACTTGGAGTCCACCTGTTTACTTGCCCCTTCTGTGGCTACCTTGAGACGCTTCCTCATCTCTTCTGGTTATGTTCCAAAGCTCAAAGGATATAGAATTAAATTCATGATCTTTTTAGGCCTTTCCAGCTCGAATTCTTCTTTTGGCAACATATCCTCTTTGGAGACAAACCCGTGATGCCCTTCCAGTATATGCAATCTAGCATACTTTCAGAGTGGAGATTCTCTTCTATATTTGGAAAGAAGAAAATAATTCTATGTCTAATCATTCTTTTGTTGATTGTAGTGTTTCTGCGTTACACAAATCTTCTATTATCTCCAACGTTCTTTTGTAGATTCAAGTCCAAGCCAATAAAGTGGCTATCAAACTTGAGCATCTTCAAGATCTCCTCTACCATTGGGGAGATGCTCCTTGTGCTATGGCTCAGTTTCTACCTTCTCCGTCCAGGGATCCCAGATTGGATGATAGATTGCCTCAATCGCCTCATGGTGGGCATCATCGCAACCGTTCCAAACGTTGCTCTCATAATGGCATCCCGTACCAACGAGTTTTCCCTCCTGGGTAGCAGCAAGGGTGGTAGCCACCACCTCCTTCCCCTGTGGGTAGGATGGCTGGGGCGCTCCTCCGCACCCAGATGTTTGAGGGGCACCATTTGGAGGCCGAACGGATGTGCTGGATAAGTTCCTTAGGTTTTCTTTGGCCATTTTGCCCACTCAGACACAAGCAGAAGATTATGACACAGACACTGTCCAAGTTACCGATTGGGAGCCTGTTCCATATAGCATTGACTTGCCAAGCTCATGTTAGGGTCATGATGATATGGATCGCTTTCCGACCTTGCTCTTACTACATAAAAGTTATATTTTATAATAACTTTATGATTTGTTTCTAAGCTTTACCTAGATTATGATACTTGTAATTTTACTCTTAGACGCTACCTAATGTGATGTGATGTACTTTCATACCGCCTTTATTTTTTATAAATTATTTATATATTTCTTTAATTAATATATAAATATATTTCATCAAAAAAAAATCTATAAAACCTTTCTTTTAAAAAAAAACCCGTAAAAACTTAGATTTTAGTGAGATATTCTGCGCTTTTTTTTCAAACACTTTTCCTCATAATACGGGGAAGGTGAACGTAGGCACCCCTATAATTTTTCAATACTTTCTCTTAATACAGTGAACGTAGGCACCCTATAATTTTTCAATACTTTCTCTTAATACAGTGAACGTAGGCACCCTATAATTTTTCAATACTTTCTCTTAATACGGTGAACGTAAACACCCCTATAAATAGTAGTCTCTAACTCAAATGTCACGTAGCACTCCTGAGATACTGCCATTCCGTCCCAACCATGGGTGAAATAAAAGTAGGATTTAATCTCACGGAATATTTGACTCAGTTAACATCACGGACAAGTAAACCACGCAAAACTCAACACGGCTCAACAAAACCTGAATATTATCACGGATGCCAAAACTTAATTTGATTCCCTTAAATCTCTGGTTTTATTTTCTCCTTTTTAAAGTCCCGGTCCAAACGTAATCCATTCGTCATCTGTATACGTTGCCGTTGCCTGTAGAGATCCAACGGCTCAGAGGTCGATAGGTTGAAAAGTGGACGATTCTTTAATATTTAGGGTTACTATAAAATATGCCGCTTCCAAACCCTAAAGCAGAGGAACTTCTGTGGTCGATCTTTTACCTGGACGAATGCTGGGTTGTTGAGAGTCTTTATGTTTTCTTTATGCTCGTAACCATGTATGCCTTATATTCAGATGCATTTCTTTCTTTCTTTTCTGTTTTACCTTGATTTGTTTAATAGGTAAACGATCTTTGTTCACTTACGTATACTTTACAATCTTTATGCTGGACTGATTTGATCCGGTTTCTAAAATAAATAAGGCTATGAGGAGAGACATTTCCCGAAGATGAGTTACAAGTTGCCTCTGAAATATAATGCTTGAATTTACTGAGCCTTCCTAGCAGTTGTTGACATCTTCAGATTTTATTGGTTTCTCTGTGGCCATGGTTTTTTCAAGTTCTTTCCAGTTCATTATTGTATGGAAATACAGTATTAGGCATATTTGCATAAGAGCGCCTTTTTTTCAAATATAATATTTTAGTGAAACCTCCCAGACCAAACCCTTTCTTCTCTCTATATGTTTGGTATGCAAATTTAGGCTTTTCTTTGGTACGATGTTTGCTTAACCTTTGCGGTGAAATTGGATCTGTTAATTGATTTGTAGAGATTTGTTGGATTACAATCATAATCACACATCCATTTCCCTCTGCGCTGAATTTTAAAAACTTACTGTCCTTAAAAAAAAACCAGAAAGAAGGGTAAGATTTGTTCGCCTATTTTTATTTGAAACATTTTTTACTTAAACTTTGCTGTGAAGTTAGATCTGTTAATTAATTTGTTGAGATTTGCTGGATTGCAATCATAGTTGTGGATCCATTTCCTTTTTTAAAACTTACTGGTCTTGAAGAAAACCACAGACGGATAAGATCTACTGTCCTCTACTATTATTAATTTTGTTTTGAGATTAATATAATAATAATAATATAATAAAGGTCAGTTATTTAAGGTTTATTACATATGTTCTTACAAAATGTGATCACCAGAGCTTTTCACTTAATATGTTCTTAAAAAAATGTGACCACAATTTTATTTATGTACTTTGAAGCTTTCTTCTTTATAGCTTACAAAAATGTGACCACCAATTTATTTATGAGCTTTTCCTTTTATATGTTCTTATAAAATATGACCATTAATTTATTCAGTTATTTTGGAGCTTTTCTTTTTATGGAACATCAGTTTGTAAATATAGTATATGAAACATATCTTTGTGGCCTTTGCTCATTAATCCAGTAAAAAATTGAAAGTATTTTTTTAAATGGTGTTGATGATAATAAGTAATAGTTATTATGTCATCTTGATATTGCTGCTAAATGAAAAGAGATGACGCTTGTTTTAAATCTAAAATCAAATATTCAATCAAAAAAAGTTAATTATTTATGAACCAAATTTCGACACTAAATTGAATAAGATGGATTAGCCTTGCAGCTAGTACCTATGAGTTGCAAGGTTCCAAATTGGGATATTTATTCTTCAATAAAAAAGAAAGTCAAAACACTTATTACTATTTTTTTTAATGATAACTTATTTTTACAAATAATGGGATTTTAAAATGATACCCAGTGTTTGTGGTCATTGGTGTGGAAGTCATAAATGATTATTAATTTCAAACTTAAATGTATTTTAAGCCCAAAGTCTATTTCCTTCAAAAAAGCTTTCACTAAAAGCCCAAATGATTAAAAGAACACTTTCACACATGAAACAAAATTGAAATTGAATGGAATCCCATAAATAAAATAACAAAAAGAGCAAGTCACTATTATGTTGTAGCTGATTGTTTAAGACGAGTCCCTCTAAAATGTGCTTTCAAGCTTAAGCTCATGTGGTTGCGGAATCCTCATATCAATGATCTATTCAAGGTGTGGTGGGATTCGACTCTAACTATGAAACAATTTAAAATGTTCAAGATGGGTAGGAAACTCACATTTATCAAATTTTTGAATAAGGAGACCTTCAAAAACATCTTCTAGGGAATTGCCAGGGTGGAGGCAGATTTGGCACTAGTTAACCAAATTGTACTGGGAGTCAGCATGGACATGGACACTTATGTGAAAGAGAAAATGTTGCTCGTTGAGTTAGAACTCTTGGCTAGGGAGAAGGTGTTTTGGAGACAAAAGTCTAGAGAGTAGTGGCTTAAGCAAGGTGACAAGAACACTCAGTGCTTTCATAACTCTACTCGAGTTAGAAGGATGGTGAATCGAAACCCCTCCATTAAGGGCAAGGATGGGTAACGAATTGAGTCCAACTCTGAAATTAGAGGAGACGTAAGATGGTTTCAAGATCTTCTCGCTTGCAGGGATGCTTTGTACTTAGAGGCTCAATCCAAAAGTCTTAATTTCATCCCTAAAATTATTATGGACCAATACAATACAAGTCTGATGGCTTCTTTTTCAAAGGAGGAAATCATGACTGCGATGTTCGCCTTTGGCACAGAAAAAGTGCTTGGCCTAAATGGGTTTTTGGTAGTTTTTTCCATCATTTTTGGGAGGTAGCGGGTGAGGAGATTGTGGATATGGTTGAGGGGTCATGTAGCAAGCAAAAAATTGGCTTGAATATCAATTATCCCTTTATCACACTTATCCATAAAAGTGAGACTTATACGGATTTCAGTGATTACAAGATAACTCAATGTAATACAGTTTACAAAATCATTTCAAAGGCCATCTTTTTTCGGATTAAACTTCTTTTGCTGACTCCTATCTCTTGTGAGCAAGGGGGTTTTGCCTTGGGCATAAATATTCAGGATGGAGTGATTATAACTCACAAAATTATCCACTCGTTGATGTCCAATCATAGCAAAGCCATGATCTTGAAATTAAACATAAATAAATCCTGTGATAGGGTGGGCTAATGTTTTCTGATTAAGACCCTAGAGAAATTTGGGTTTGAGAAGTGGTGCAATTGGATTTTTAGTTGCATCTTATCCCCAAGGTTTTTGGTCTTGATCATTAGCGAGTCAATTGGTTTCTTTAAAGCTTCATAGGGATTGAGGCAAGGTGACCCTTTATCCCCTTTTTTGTTCATTCTCATGGTGGAGGCACTGGGGAGGGTGTCGTTGGACCTTGCTCTATTGTAGTATTGAAAGGGATTCAAGCAATAGAAAGCATGGAGAGTTTATTGATCAATAGTTTAGTAATGATACTATGCTCTTTGGTGAAGCTACAAAGCTTGAGGCTAGAACCTTCAAGCGAATCCTTAATGATCACGAGGTTGGGTCTGGGCAACTAGTTAACTCCTTGAAGTCAGAATTCTAATTATTGAATGTTCCTAGGCATACTCAAAACAAGATAATACATATCCTTGGTTTTTAAATTGGGAAGCTCCCAACAAAATATTCGGGAGTCTCAATGTTTGCAGGAACTGGTAAGTTGACTATGTGGGACAACTTGATCATCACTTTCAGGTATCAAATTTTGGCTTGGAAGGGTAGGTGGCTATCTTTGGTAGGTAGGATCACTCATATTAAGTTTGTGATAAGTGCTTTGCCAATATATATCATGTCAGTGCTTCATCCCCCTATAAAGGTTATTAAGGACCTCAACCAAATCATGAAGATTTTTATTTGGTAGGGCATAGGTGATTAGAATAAAATTTCATTGATCAAAGGGGACATAGTCTATTTTCCTCAAGGTGAGGGGGAATAGGGGTCAAGAGATTACAGGTTCAAAAATTGGTGTTGGGGGAAAAGTTTGTGTGGGGAATGGTTACTCAACCATAGGCAGTGTGGAGTAGATTGTTGTAACTCAAATATTTTGGGAAGACTTCTAACACAATTATCTTGACTACAACTAGTCCCCCTTTGGGTTCTCATTTGTGGAACTTCATTCTCAAATGTCGCTTCCTTATTAAAGAGCATGTCTTAGGTGATTAACAATGGTCGATGCGCTGAGTTCTAGGGTGATTCCATAAATGAGAATGATTCAATGGCACAAGGCATAGGCACAAACTTTTGTGCTTGGGTTAGATCTGGTTGTTCAGTGTAGTTGAGAAAGTGGTCATCGAGGGTGATTCAATGGTGATGATTAATGTGCTTCATAAGTGAAAGGCAGGTTCTTGAAGTAGTGACATATTGCATCAAATATAGACTATTTTGGATTATTTCTCAAATTGGGAGGCCTCACATTGCTTCAAAGAGGCTAATTTGACTATAGACTTCTTGGCTAAGAGGGGTATATCCTAGTTGGATGAGTTGGTGGTAGATAATACATGGGATATGTGGCGTAATGCTAGTGTGGGGGGAAATAGTTTGATATGGGCCAAGTATTGGGGAATGTTTTCTCCTAGTCATTTTGTTTCTTGAGAGTGGCATTTGCTTGATTTTAAGTCTTGTCAACTTTGATTTTGTTGGTTGGGCTCACACGTCGAAGGGTGATATTTAGTGCATGGGCAAGGTCATTTGCACGATGTGGCAGTGATTGCTAGTAGTTGGTGGTGAGGTGGATGATGACATGAACATAGCAGGTTAGTAGTTGAGCCATGTGACTTTTTGGAGATGGACACAATGTTGCAACTAGCATTGAACACCCATATCTTGCATTTGAAGGCCACAAAGTGCAAAATGGCATTTGATGGGAGTGTCTTATTTTCTTGGTTGAAGACCTTCATTATCTAGTTGGGTGTGGTGTTAAAGGTGGTGCGAGAACTAATTATAATGGTTTATTTGAATATGCTAGACAAGATGAAAATGAATTTTGAGTTGGCCTCTATGTTTCTTGGGAATCTCTTGTTTGTGTTGGAAGATGGTGTTCAAACAAGGGAGTTGCCAGTCAAGCTGGTGCGAATAAAGTTTTATGTGGGGTTGGAGAGAATGGTGGTATAATTTTAGGGGAAGTCCCCAATTTTTTTGTTGTTCTAATGTAGGGAGAGTTTAGGGTTGGTACCCCTATTCACCTTTCGTGGGTTGGAGGAAAGGTTTGTGATGGTGTTAGCCTTTGTGGAACGACTTTCAGGGTCTCTTCAACATCCTTAGGCTCTTGGGAGGTTTATAATGATGTGGGATGTTCAACACTGTAAGGCCCCTTTTGCATCTCTAGCTATGGTCATTGATCTTTGACAAGCAAACAAGGTGGTCTCAGTAGTATGGAGCGTTGAGATAAGTAGATGGTTCATAGATCCTTCAAAGCAGCAGTTGAGCAGTGGGGGAGGGAGTGGTGCCTTTGGTTGTGGGGGGGGGGGGGGGGGGGGTTGGTAGCAGTCATGTCCATGAAGCCTTGCCATTGTGATGGGCCTTTAGGGCATCTCTTGGTGGTATGGTTCAATATGGCCCTTGGTTGTTTGGTTCAGGTGGGCTGTTGGTTTTTTTGTTGGTTCTTGGGTTAGTTTGTTCGATTGTTGGGTTTTTGGATTTTATGGTTTTTAATATGGTCATGGTTTAGTTAGGATTCTCTGAATTCTGGTGTTGGTTGAACTTGGCATTATGTAATAGTAGTTTTATTAATTAAGGGTGAAGGATGCATTAACCCTCATTTACCTAGTAAAAATATATATTAAATTGTAGCTCTTTGAACTCATTTTTCATTACTCAAAACAACTTAGTTGATCATAGTTTTGAGACTTGCTAGACTACTCAAGGCACCAAGTGAATCCTGAAAAATAAAGAGGAACATGATTTTTAACTTCCACTTAAGGCTATGAAACATCCCTCCTTTACTAATTTTCTTTGTAGTAACCACAAGCTTCCCTCCCTACCTAATTTTTAGTGTCTAAATCTTTGTTTTATGGTACCTATAAGAGAAAATATGATTTTTTAGCATTGAGGATTCTTCATGTCTATTTTGTAGTACCTATAAGAGAAAATATAATCTTTAAACACTAAGGACTCTTTTTTGTTTTTTTTGTTTTACAGGTAATTGTAATCGAGTTTTTTCCTAATCTGATTTTGGAAATCTTAGAATTTGGGGATTTTTTTTGGATTCCAATTTCGAGCTCAAAACATGCTTATTGAGCCAAGTCTATGTCTCGAGATAATGTATTGATAATCTCTTAATTTTTTAAAAAAAATTTGGACAACAATTCATCCTTAAAATTAATATGGTTTTAAATGAATTTTAGGCACTCTATCATTACATATAACTTTTAGTAGCCATGACATTCAAATGAGCTTTTATCTAAATGTATCCCATAATTCTCACACCACTAACATGGAGGCTATGACCTACGTTATTACAGTAGGGGACATTGCTCAGTCACGATCTTATCAATGTCCTCGACCCCTTTGGAAATGTGAAGAAAAGTATTCTCTTTACTAAGATTTTTTTCTTTTTTGTCTTTGCCTTAGAATCTATTTCTATATTGCCTTCATTTTTGCCCTCCCTAGTTTTTAAATTTGGATATTATGAACAATTGTCTAGATTATGAATTTAAAGCATAAAATCATTCACACCACAAAGTAGCTAAATACTCATAATCATAAAAATTATATGAAATAAATGCTCAAAACACAATGTAGCTATATCAAATAATAATATTATCACATAACAAATTTCAAACACTAATAATGAAATAAAAACAAATCCTATTCCAAATGGGGATGTGACATCTTCCCCCACTTGAAGGACTATTACACTAGTGATACTAAAAAATATGGGGATCCTCGAAACATGTATCATCTTTTGAATTTTCACCTTATTCTTTAATGCGCTGATCCCATTGTACTTTCACTTTTTGCATCTCCATATTACGTAGATTAACTTTGTGCTACTATAGAATTTTGAAAGGTGCAAGGCAGAGTTCACCTTCATCCTTTACATGTAAACATTCCAATCAATAACAACGAAGGATCACTAACATTTTTTTTGTAATGAAATATGAAAAAATTCATGAATGCATGAGAGAGAGGTTAGAAAGGTGAGCCATTAAGCAACATGATTGACTTCTTCAACAACCTCGAACAAACAAATAAATCAAAGTGATAAATTTTTTATCTTACCAAATTTGATTAATATTATCTATGATTGTACCCAAACAAAAGCATTATCTCTACACCTAAACACCCTTGGTGTTCTCTTTGCATTCACATAACTTTTTTTTCAATCGAATGATTCCTTCAATTATTCTCTAATGACCTTAACATGTTAGGCATATTCCTATCATTTTTTTTGGCCTAATGACAACTTTATTCTCTAAGCTATCTTAACCTATGGGTGTCCTACACTTTTGCCTATATAGTGCCTCAAATGGAACAATATAAATTGAAGTATGAGACATATTACTATACAAAAAATTGACCAAGTGCAAGTATTCCTCCATCTTTTTTTAGGTCCATGACATACATCTGCAATATGTCCTATGACACTTAATTTACTCTCTTAGTCTTCCCCTTTATTATGAGGTGATACGAAGGTTATTGTTAAGCTTTAAACCAAACATGGAATTGAGAGGAGACTAAAACCTGGAAGTTAGACATTTGTTATGATTAGAAATGAAAACTTTTAGAATCTCATAAAGTCTAAGAAATTTAACTCTCTTTCTCTAATTTATTAGCCAAATCAGGAGCATTATTTGAAAGATTGCCTATAATGAAGTGTGCTACCTTTGTCAACATGTCCACCAAAACAAGCATGGTGTCATGTCGACCTGTGTACTTGATGATACACATAATAAATTCCATATAAATCTCAACTCACTTATGCATTGGTAAATCGTGTGGGTGCAAATCACCAGTTAGATGATAATGCTCAACCTTAACCTACCATTGAAATTACAAATGTTTTTCAAATACTTTATGATTTCCTTCTTCATACCCAACCAAAAGTACAAATATTTTAGACCCAAGCACATATTTTCTATACCTAAATTGATGTTGTAAGGTGCACTATTGATCTGTGATTTTCCCAATAAATATCCCTGTAAATTAAATGCATATTTATTTGTATCCATGTTACAACTAATTGAATTTAGTAAATGAAAATATTCTTAGAGTGTTTTACAGTGTTATAATGTACATTAAAAATATTACAATACTTTTAAACCATAACATCATGAAAGTAATGGAAACAAACACATAACACAAATGAATTTAACCTAGAAACCCCAATGTGGGAAAAACTAGTTTGAAGTGGTAATTGTAAATCTTCTTATTCTTCCCTTCAATGAAATGAGCCAATACAAAGAGATCATAGATAATACATCCCAAACTCTTTGTTGTCTCCTATCTTCCTAATGTTGTGATGAAATTATTACAAGAACATGAAATAATTATAGCCATATCAACTAGCTATTATCTACTAATCTTTCATACAATCATCTTCTAACCATTATTATACACTAGGTGTCAATTCTTTAGCTCACAACCATTATTATACATTTTAGAGATGTTTCTTCAAAGACCACGGGTTTTTGAAACACCTAGGATGAAAAGACCAACACGTTCAAACCACTAATCTAATTATTCAATTGATGCTATCAAAACCATGTCTCAATGGAGATCAATAGTTATAGAATTACCATGGTGGTTCCAAAGCTATTTTTTTTTAGAAACTAATTGTTTTGCAATTGCCCCTTGAAAACACCAATGGTTTATTCACCTTATTAAAAGTCCTATATTTTAGTCATGTTTTCTTATTGACACTAATTTCCCTCTGTCCCTAGAGTTTGTTGTAGTTTTGGTATTTTTCATGGATCCTATTTTATTGTTTTAGGAATTTAGCTGATTAATTCCTACGTAATAAAGGTTTGGAATATGGGAAGAATTTTGGTTTTATGTAGTAAATCACAAGTTTATGCCAATTTGATCAACTTAATTTACATAGGAAGAAGAAGATAAAGAAAGATTAACTTAGCTAGTTTTATACTGAAACTGATGATTTTGTATTTGGAATTGGAGGAGCAGGGCTGGGACAATTTTTGAATTATGGATCCAATTTCTATTTTTTGTTTAGATAGGAGCACTGAAAATAAGACACCCTAGTGTCCAACATTATAGTCCTTTCCTGGTACTATTGTCTTGAGACTGAAAGCTTTCTGGGTTTTATTCATCTGCTCAATATGACTCCGTGTAACAAATTTTAGGTCTTAGAAGTCACTGGAGCTCACTATAAGTCTATTTCAATCTTCAATACTTGTATTACTCTACATACATAGAAAACAACAAATAAAATCAAAGCACAAGGGGAAATTTTGGGTTATGGGAAGAATGATTGCATATCAAGAACCCCTATTGTTTTGATTGTTGCCTACATTAACCCTCAAGCTAGGGTCTCATATCCAATTTAGTTATCCCTTAGGAAATATGCATAATCAACATGCACGAGTGATGCAAGAATGAATTTTACCTAGGCCTTTCCTTGATCAAGCATGCAAATCTATGTGTGATGTAGAGACGCTGAGCTATACTATTGATTGATTTTGTTATGTTTAATGTGCCAAAATAGTAAGAGATAAATATAAAATTCATTGTGTAGTCCTTTATATAGAAGACTCATTATTTCAAATTTGAGAGCTTTATTCGCATTTGGTCGACATGGGAAAACTTAGGAATTAATCAAAGAAAAGGGGTAAGACTCATCCTATGAAAGAAACTGATCATTGGGGCCAAAACTATGCTTAGACAACATCATCAAAAATTGGACACCCTGGGTTTTAGCATTGTAGTCCTATTTGGGTACTGTTCTCTAGGGGTTATGGGACCTAGGGGGATGGGTCTGCATCTAAAAGAGGTGCTTGGGCCTAAAAGGGTTAAAACTGGAAAGCTATAGGTGACTAGGGATAACCAAAATGATGTCTAGGGAGTGTAGTAAGACCAAGACAAATCAAATAAGAGGACATGGCTAAATGTGAATAAAAGCTCATATTCTCCAATCAGAATCTACTATGAAAGAATTATGAAAAGACATAATATGTGTGTTTGCTTGACCAATTTAGGGTGTATACATTTGCCTCCCTTTTAATCTAGTGATGCAATGAAATGAAGTACTAGAGTAAAAGAAAGAAAGAAGATGCGTACCTGAACTTACCTATGTCAAGATAAGTGTGCTAAAAAGGATCTAACTCCCTGGATAGGGAAGTGGATGAAGAACTAAAATAGTGCTTGGAGAAAGAAGGAATCCCTATAATAGATCCCCCTGTACTAAAATTGAATAGTGCCTAGAGAAAGAAGGAATCCCTGTAATAGATGCCCTTGTACTAAATTTGATTAGTCCCTGGAGAAAGAAGGAATACCTATAATAGATGCCCTCTATGATGAATTTGAATAATCTAAACTAGATTTGAAAAGTGATTAGAGGTTCAAAACCAATGTCTGTCCTCTATCTCGCATAAACTCCTAGGTCTGAGTTTGAGTAATATTATGGACCAATTATTACAGATGACTGTACAGTCCAACCTGGTGACAACCTAAGTAATGCTTAGGTGTAAACTAAAAATGCTAGTAAAATGTGTAATTAGAAGATGGTATGTCCTACCATCCTAATCTGTATAATCCTAGAAGATGGAGGATATGAACATATGTGTCATGCCCCCAAATCTGATATGTGAGTGATGCATCTAGAAAATTTGTCTAACTACATGTGATATGATCTATTGTGTCAAGTCCTATGTGCAAAACTAGAGATCAAAAATAATGTGCTCTACACTATGCCTATAATCTGCTATCTAGTCTGTAACTATGTCATGTTGTATGAAGCTGTATGCGTTAGACATGTAGTAATGTATATGCCCCTAAATCTAGTATCTAGATAGTCTATATATTTGTAAAATGAAGGTGTATCTCTCTAAATGTCTTGAGTAATGTTGAGTGACCCACTAAAATCTGAATCACTATATAATCCTGAGCTGAGTAATGCTAAGTGACCCATACAGTCTGAACCATTGTATAATCTTGACCAATCTAAGCTTAGTAATGCTGATAATCTGAATATTGGAGGTATAAAAACCATGGTGTATCCATCTATGAGAGTGGATAGGTGTGTTAGATAAGTGTAGGAATAGGAATAATAGGAATGATGCCCCCCTTTTGGATAGAGGGACAAAATTTGTGATAGAGGAGGTTGAGCCAAAAGTGATTACTAGTGGCAGAATGCATAGGAACTCAGTTAGTATGTATTGAATAGATTGCAAGTCTTATTTAATTGGTGAGATTGAATTACATGGAATGAAAGGTATCTTTGATTGATTAGGATCAAAGCTTGTATCTAGGTATAGTAGAGATATAGAAACATTCATGCCATGGTAGGCAAATGAAGTAGTAATAGATTGAATGGAGTGAAAGGTTGATTTATTGAATAAGCTGGGTTGTTTGAATGTTTTAAATGAATGTTGATTGGTGAGGACCAAGTTGTATGAAAGTTCAAAAAGTGTGGATTGGTAGGGACCAATTTGTATGTATGGGTATAAAAAATGTAGATAAATGTGTGTGCCATAGTATGCAAATGATGTAGTAAGAGAGTGAGGCCTGATTTATTTTGAAAGTGTCATTGTCATGATTTTGAGGAATAAAATGGTTTGTAAAATGGAGCTATGGAGCTTAAGTTATGTTAGGTTGTGGAGCTAAAAGCTTCACTGATGCAAACAGGTGAGGAGTTTGCAAAGAGTTTGCTGTTGTCACAGTTGTTGGCGTCGGTCAGGCCAACCGACGTCGATAGGGTACAGACAGGAAGCAACCAACATCGGTCAGAGATTGGCTGGAATCGGCACCCCCAGGCAGACAGGGACCGACGTTGGTCACCTGTGCGGTTCGAGCTGTGAGTGTTACGGGCAGTTAGCTAAAAAACCAAGTGTTTGCATGTCAAGAGCCAAATTTAGAATAGAAGCTGCAGATCTAATTATTGTAATTAGGTGTCTAATTATTGTTTGCATGAGATCTATTTAAGAGACTCATTGGTTGTATTGTAAAGTTGTACTAGAGAGTAAGAGAGCAAAATATAAGCTCCTTCAGAGAGAAGAGAGCATGGTATGTTCCTCCTAGTGCCACAGTACCAAGTGTGGGTGCTGGATTGGAGAATCAGTAGGGTTCTTCATGTATGTATGATCTTGGTCATCAGGTGAAAATGGCTACTTTAGGAGATCTACATGGTAAGTAAGATCATTGATCTATAGGTGTATGTGCGTGCAAGGTCTAAAGTTCACAGGTGTGCAGAACCAGATTGATTTGCAGGTGTGCAAGATAGATAAGACAACAACACAACAGGGAGCAGGATCAGGTGGGATCTACTTGGAGTACAGTGTGTACTCAGAAAGAGAGCAAAGAGGAAGGCAAGGAAGATCCTTCCATAAGTGAGATCATTTGGGTTGCAATTTGTTGCAGTTCAGGGGAGATCTACTTGAAGTATGTTTGTGTACTTGTGGAGTGCGTGGAGCACTTGTGGAGTGCGTGGAGCATAGGAGTACTGGCAGTAGTGGATACTAGCTGGTTGGAGGTGAACACCAACTCTGTGTTTGAGTTGTGTGTTGGGACCTAAGAGAGAGAGCTTTGAGGGAAGATTTACTATTTATGCCCTAGAGGTGTGGGAGCCCTAGAGGTGTGTAAGGAAGAAGAACTGTGGCAGCCTTCTTTGTTGTATTTCCTTCTGGAAGAGTTTTAATACAAGTTGTGTATTGTCTCTCATATTCTGTGTTATTTTTGAATTCTAGTTACTTGTGTATTCTGGTTAATTTTCACATATTAAGTTGCTTGTATTTGGTAATCAATTATGTGCTTCCGTTATTTTCCCAACAAGTTATGGGAAAAATAGTATTTTGATTTGAATGAGAAAGCAATTTGATATAGAAAATTTGACTAAATCTTGATTCATTTGTGCATTGACTAGTTTGAGAGTTAGAGCTTTGGAGTGGACGACATGCCAAGGAGATGAGCACCTGTTACGACTTAGTTTGAGCAGTTGGCAGCCCAGATTGAGGTTGGTGGAGAGATTACCCTGGTAAGTAGCTAAATGCATGTTTTAGTTTGGGAACCTATTTTTCATGATTTTGAGCTATTTTTAAGTAGTTTAGGAAAGTTTGATTAGGTTCAATGCTCCTTTCCTACATCCATGTTTAGGATCCAGTGTTGTTGTCTAGGTTTCAACACTTTTATCTAGTATTGTTGTCCTGTACCTAGTGCTATTATCCTGGAGGCTATATTTTTTGGGTTGAAGCTTGGTTTAGATGTTGTACTACTATTTGGAAATTTGTTTTGGCATGGTCAACTGATGTAGTTACTATTTTCTAGGATTTTTGACTTGTAATCTATTGTTGCTTAGCTTGGATTTTTAGTTGGACTGGTTGGTTGATACATGTTGTGTTATATTATTGTGTAGGGTGAGGTAAGAATGAAGGATTTCTATAGAGCCCAAGTAATGGAGACTCTGAGGTTGTTGCCTTTATTAGTAGATGATTGTGTTGTCATGGATAGGGTTGGTTTGGATCACATATGTGATCTTGGTACAGTATAGTGGGATATATATTTGATCACCTCCTTATGTGAGAGATGGAATGTCGATACGTGTACATTTTGGCTTCTTATAGGGGAGATTACTATGACCTTGGAGGATGTTTATCAGATTCTACATTTGTCAATCAGTGGGTGATGAGTGTCTTTGCAAGATGACATGGGTGTGGATGCCATTGATTGAGCATATAGATACTTTGCAGGGGTGCCGATATGAGTACATAAAAGAGGTAGTGACAATGATATATTGTTGTTAGTTATTGTGTAGTTGAGTGTTCCATGTCTGCAAAAGTGGTTGGCTGTATTATTGGCTTCCTTTGTTGTTGTGGATGATAGTAGAGTATACATTGCTTATAGGATGCATAGAGTGGTTCAGATCATTGAGATGTATGGTACTATGTTTTCATGAGGGAGGACTATGCTTTCCCATTATATATAAATTTATATAGATTCACATAAGAGTCATTTAGCAGTGGTGTGGGTGCCACCACTTTGTTGCATTACTAGGCTTATGAGCACATAGTAGTTGTGTGATTAATTGGATTATCGAGGCTGAGTTGGGCATATCCATAGCCATTTTGTGCGTGATAGATGAGTGACTTGGCTATCTGATCTCCTAGAATAAATCATTATAATAGGTTGTTAGATATATTGGTGGAAAATGATATCATATGAAGGCCTATAGAGGATTTCTTGGATGGCCAGAGGATGGAGAGAAGTTGTGATACATGAGAGTGAGTTGTTGGCTACATGATCATTGGTCTAGATTTTATGATTGATTTCAATATGAGTGTGTGACTAGGTAGTTTGGACTTCCACATGATGTTCCTCCTAAAACATTGGTATGGTTGAGGAGTGCACAGGTATTAACGAGAGTAGGGGCTCATGGGAGACCTAGTGAGGCTTAGTTGGCACCGTTACTTGTGGATGTATGAGATGTGGTGATAGAAATTCTTGATGTAGATGATGTGGGATGTACAGAGGGATATATTTCATGGTGGGATAGGAATCAGTGGGCTCCATTATATCATGTAGATGGAGTGGATGTTCTTATATATGAAGATCTTGAGCTATGTCAGGATTAGGAGCACAATTGATTACCTTGTATAAACAACTAAACATGGAATTTAACCAGAAGTAATAAGTAACTAGAAATTAGAAACACAAAATTTGAGAGACAATACAATATTGTATTCAACTCATCCAGAAGGAAATACAATAAGAGATCACACTCTTCCCACACCTCTTGGGCGTACCAGTCGTTCTCCCTCAAGAGTTCTCTCTCACACAACCAATTACAACCACAACTCACACACAGAGTTGTACCCTCCACCAGTTAGTAACAATACTGCCAGTACACCAAGTACTCAAAGTACTCCAAGTAGATCTCTCTGACCTTGCACACCTACAAATCAACTGATCTTACTTACCATGTAGATCTTTTACCTGATCTTGCACAACATGCAGATCAACCTGATCTTACAATTGGAAGGATCTCTTCCTTGTCCTTGATTACAATACAACCCCATGAGTCTATTATATAGATCCCATGTAAACAATAATTATACTTCCTAATTATAATAATTAGAAACGCAACTCAAGACTAATATTAGTTTTTACATGCAAACTGACTGTTCAAAAAACTAACTGTTTGTGTAACTAACAGTTTTGGAATGCACAGGCGACTGACGTCGGTCCCTGTCTGTCTGGAGATGACCGACGTCGGCCGATTCCTGATCGATGTCAGTTTCTCTGTAACTAGATATGACTGACGTTAGTTGCTTTAACACTTATCATCCTCCTCCATGTTTGCATCAATGAAGCTTTTACCTCCACAACCTAACAATCTCCCACTTGGAGATAAATAGCTACACCTGTACCTGTACCTGTACATCATCTAATTTTATTTTCTGGCTTGTATCCAACCACCACCACATCTTGTCGTGCTACATCTATCATCCAAGTAACTTGCCATATCCAAATCTACATACCCATGTAGAGAAGTGCTTGACCCTGCATAACATGTATACCTGTTGCTGGTCCCTCTCAGATACCTAAGAATCCACTGAACTGCTTTTCAGTGCTTCTTTCTTGAATTGGCCACAAACTCGCTGACAACACCCACTGCTTGGGAAACATCAGGTCTAGTACACATGCACTTAACATCATCATGTGAATTGGGACACTATTCTATGAACTGTCCATCCATAGGTGTGCTAATCGGTTCTGCATCCTGCATCTTGAACCTCACCACTACCTTATTCACACAATCATCCTGAGACAACATCAACCTGTGATCTTCCCTATCTCTAGAAATACTCATGCTAAAGATTTTTGCTCCTCCTAAATCCTTCATGGCACACCTCTGAACTAACTTTACCTTTAGCTCAACAAAACCCTGCATGTGTGTCCCCACTACATACAGTAACAGGATAATGTCACGACCATTATCCAACCTGATAAAGTAAACACAATGGTTACACTAACATTGACTAAAGCCATGCTTTGTCATACACCTGTCAAACCTCCATTGTCCTGCAGCCTGCTCAAGACCATGTAACCTGGCCTTCTGTCTCACGTGTCTATTCTCTCTCTTCTTTAACCTAGGAATCCATTTGTCTTTCGGTGCTTTCATTCCAACTGGAAACTCTACCAAATCTCCCATTTGGTTCTCTTCCAAAGAATCAAATTCCTCATTCATCTCATGCTCCCACTATTTTTTAGATTCTACCTACTCTGCCTCTTTAAAACTTCCTGGTTCTTGACCATCAGTGAGAAACAAGTAGTATAAAGAAGGGGAATAACGAATTTGAGGCTTACTTACACTTTCAGTCCTCCACATGGGTGTTTGAAACTCCTTGACAACTCGTTGTCTGCCTAAAATCTATTCTAACAATGACCGATGTTGGTCACCTCCCAGTCTACACCTGACTGACATCAGTTCCATGCAACTGACCTGATTGTCGATGTCAATTCTCTGACCGACGTCAATGTCCACCTGCCCGACACCACCGACTCTGGTCTACACATGACCGACGTCGGTGCTTGCCTATTTGACGTCGGTTCCACCTGACCGATGTCGGTAACTGTGTTTTAGTGTGAGTGATGACTTTTTACCTACAAGCTTACTTTGAATCATAACCTTGTCCAAACTGCCCTGCTCAGAATTATCCAGCCCCTTTCGCTGATCTCTATCCATCATCTTCTCCTTGAAAACTAAGGCTTTCCTATTCTTGAATTTGTCAAAGACATCAGACTTCCTCTTAAGAACATAAATTCCCTTCTCACTCATGTGACCAAGCCTACAAAGCCACATCTTTGCAATAGAAGGTGAATCAGTAATACAAGTAGATAGATAAAGTGTAACTATTTTCTTACCTTTAGCTAAAACAAGTGCACCCTTGGAAACTTTCTAAGATTCTACTGTGAGAGTTACTATGCATCCCTCATCACCCAAATTTATTATAGAAATTAGACTCCTCTTCAGGACTGGGACCTTCATGACATCCTTTAACACCCATGTGTTGGCCGTCTGCAATTTCAGCCGCACTTTCCCTTTGCCAAAAATTTGACAAGGCTCACCAACCCCTAAATAAATCTTTCCAAAGTCTCCAAGGACATTAACATGGAAAAATACTCTATTTCAGGTTGTATAGAAAGAGGCACCAGAATCTAAAACCCAAGATTTCACTTTATCCAAGGAATATACAAGAGCATCCTATGCAATAATATCTGTAACATCTGCTTCTTTATTTTTTTCATGCTGATCTTCAACCAACCTGCAATTTTTCTTTATATGCCCTACCTTTCCACAATTCCAGTAGATTATTCTGCCATACCTGGATCTATATCTCCTGTCTATCTTTGACCTTGATTTCTCTTGCTCGATCTTCTCTCTTTGCATGCCTCTACTTTCAACACTTAAAGCATTCCATGATGATTCACCTGTGCTTTTCTTGTGAATTTCTTCATTCAAGATTACACTGACAACATCATCAACTTTCAAGATATTTGAAGTAGGCGCAGTATTACTAACTGCCATTACCAAACTATCCCAACTTTCAGGTAATGAGCATAAGATTAAGAGAGCCTTAATTTAAATAATATTGATTGAAACTAACTGATTTACTAATCCATGGAAATCATTAAGATGACTATGTACCAATCCACCTTCCTGCATTTGCAAATTAAATAATTGCTTCATAAGAAATACCTTATTCGAAGCTGAGGGTTTTTCATATAAATTTTCCAAAGATTTCATTAACTCTATCGTTGTTTTAGCCTGTGATAAGTTGAAAATCACAGACGATGCCAGGCTCAACCTTATAGTTCCCAGAGCCTTTCGATCAGAAACATTCCATTCTTTATTTTTTATATCCGTGGACTTGCATGCAACCCCACCCAACAGTAAGTACAGATCTTTTTGATACAAATAATCTTCTATCTGCATCCTCCATAATTGATAATTCTTATTATTAAACTTCTCCATTCTTAGCTTACTTTCTTCTACCATTGCTTTACTCCCACTCAATCAAAAAACCCTGAGAGTGACCTGTAATCAACAAACATAAACCTACTCTGAACCAGGCTTTGATGAACCTGCAACCTTGCTCTGACAAACTTGCCCACCTGGCTCTGACAAACTTGCCCACCTAGCTCTGATACCACTATGTCAGGATATAGAACATAAAGCTCTGATACCACTTTATCAAGATTAGGAGCACAATTGATTACCTTGTATAAGCAACTAAACACGGAATTCAACTAGAAGTAATAAGTAACTAGAAATCAGAAACAACACAAAATTTGAGAGACAATACAATCTTGTATTCAACTCATCCAAAAAGAAATACAATAAGATATCACACTCTTCTCACACCTCTTAGGCGTACCAATAATTCTCCCTCAAGAGTTCTCTCTCACACAACTAATTATAACCACAACTCACACACAGAGTTGTACCCTTCATCAGTCAGTAACAATACTGCCAGTACACCAAGTACTCAAAGTACTCCAAGTAGATCTCTCTGACCTTGCACACCTTTAAATCAACTGATCTTACTTACCATGTAGATCTTCTACCTGATCTTGCATAACCTGTAGATCAACTTGATCTTACAATTGAAAGGATCTCTTTCTTGTCCTTGATTACAATACAGCCCCATGAGTCTATTATATAGATCCCATGGAAACAATAATTAGATTTCTTAATTACAATAATTAGAAACACAATTCAAGATTAAAATTAGTCTTTACATGTAAACTGACCGTTCAACAAACTAACTATTTGTGTAACTAATAGTTCTGGAACGCACAGGCGACCGACATCGGTCCCTGTCTATCTAGAGATGACCGACATCGGCCGATTCTTGATCGATGTCGGTTGCTTTGTAACTGGATATGATCGATGTCAGTTACTTTAGCACTCAACATCCTCCTCCATGTTTGCATTAGTGAAGATTTTAGCTCCACAACCTAACAACCTCCCACTTGGAGATAAACAGCTGCACCTGTACTTGTACTTGTACTTGTACATCGTCTAATTTTGTTTCTTGGCTTGTATCCCTCTTCAAGCTCAATATTGAAGACCAACCACCACACATTCTGTGGTGCTACACCTGTCATCCAAATAACCTGCCATATCTGAATCTACATACCCATGTAGAGAAGTGCTTGACCCTGCATAGCATGTATACCTGTTGCTGGTCCTTCTCAGATACTTGAGAATCCACTGAACTACTTTCCAGTGCTTCTTTCCTAAATTTGCCACAAACTCATTGAAAACACCCACTGCTTGGGCAACATCAAGTCTAGTACACATGTACTTAACCTCATCATGTGAATTAGGACACTGTTCTGTGAACTATCCATCCATAGGTGTGTTAATCAGTTCTGCATCCTGCATCTTGAACCTCGCCACTACCTTATTCACACAATCATCCTAAGACAACATCAACCTGTGATCTTTCTTATCTCTAGAAATACTCATGCCAAAAAAAATTTCTCCTCCTAAATCCTTCAAGGCACACCTGTAAACTAACTTTACCTTTAGCTCAGCAAAACCCTGCATGTGTGTCCCCACTACATATAGTAACAGGATAATGTCACGACCATTATCTAACCTGGTAAAGTAAACATAATGGTTACACTAACATTGACTAAAGCCATGCTTTGTCATACACTTGTCAAACCTCTAATGTCCCGCAGCCTACTCAAAATCATGTAACCTAGCCTTCTGTCTCACGTGTCCATTCTCTCTCTTTTTTAACCTAGGAATCCATTCGTCTTTCAGTGCTTTCATTCTGGCTGGCAACTCTACCAAATCTCTCATTTGGTTCTCTTCCAAAGAATCAACTTCCTCATTCATGCCATGCTCCCACTATTTCCTAGATTCTACCTGCTCCGACTCTTTAAAACTTCCTGATTCTTGACCATCAGTGATAAACAAGTCATATAAAGAAGGAGAATAATGAATTTGAGGCTTACACTTTCAGTCCTCCACATGGACATTTGAGACTCCTTGACAACTCGTTGTCCACCCAAAATCTATTCTGACAGTGACCGATGTCAGTCACCTCTCAGTCTGCACTCGACCGACGTTGGTTCCATGTGACTGACCTGACTACCAACGTTGATTCCATGATTAATGTCAGTGTCCACCTGCCCAACACCACCGACTCTAGTCTACACATGACCGATGTCGGTACCTACTTATTTGACGTCAGTTCCACCTAACCAATGTCAGTAACTGTGTTTTATTGTGAGTGATGACTTTTTACCCTTGAGCTTACTTTGAATCATAACCTTGTCTAAACTACCCTGCTCAGAATTATCTAGCCCCTTCCGCTGATCTCTGTCCATCATCTTCTCCTTGAAAACCAAGGCTTTCCTATTCTTGAGTTTGTCAAAGACATCAGACTTCTTCTTAAGAACATACATTCCCTTCTCACTCATGTGACCAAGAATATAAAGCCACATCTTTGCAATAGAAGGTGAATCAGTAATACAAGTAGATAGATAAAGTGTACCTACTTTCTTATCTCTTGCTAAAATAAGTGCACCCTTGAAAACTTTCCAAGATTCTGCTATGAGAGTTACTGTGCATCCCTCATCACCTAACTTTTCTACAAAAATTAGACTCCTCTTTAGGACTGGAACCTACATGACATCCTTCAACACCCATGTGTTGGCCGTCTGTAATTTCAGCTGCACTTCTCCTTTGCCAACAATTTGACAAGGCTCACCAACCCCTAAATAATCTTTCCAAAGTCTCCAAGGACATTAACATGGAAAAATACTTTATTTCGGGTTGCATGAAAAGAGGCACTAGAATATAAAACCCAAGATTCCAATTTATCCAAGGAACGTACAAGAGCATCATGTGTAACAATATTTGCAACATCTGCTTCTTCATTTTCTTCATGCTGATCTTCAACCAACCTGTAATTTTTCTTTATGTGCCCTGCCTTTCCACAATTCTAGCAGATTATTCTGCCATACCTAGATCTAGATCTCTTGCCTATATTTGACCTTGATTTCTCTTACTTAATCTTCTCTCTTTGCCTTCCCCTGCTTTCAACACTTAAAGCATTTCCTGATGATTCACCTGTGCTTTTTCTGTGAATTTTTTCATTCAAGATTACACTAACAACATCATCAACTTTAAAGATATTTAAAGCAGACGTAGTATTACTAACTACCATTACCAAACTATCCCAACTTCAGGTAATGAGCATAAGATTAAGAAAGCCTCAATTTTATCATCAAAAACAATATTGACAGAAACTAACTGATTTACTAATCCATGAAAATCACTAAGATGACTATGTACCGATCCACCTTCCTGCATTTGCAAATTAAATAATTGCTTCATAAAAAATACCTTATTCGAAGCTAAGGGTTTTTCATATAAATTTTCCAAAGATTCCATTAACTCTACCGTTGTCTTAGCCTGTGATAAGCTAGAAATCATAAATGATGCCAGGATCAACCTCATAGTTCCCAGAGCCTTCTGATCAAGAACATTCCATTCTTCATCTTTCATATCCATGGGCTTGCATGCAATCTCACCCAATGGTAAGTAGAGATCTTTATGATATAAATAATCTTCTATCTACATCCTCCATAATTGAAAATTCTTGATGTTAAATTTCTCTATTCTTAGCTTACTTTTTTCTACCATAACTTTACTCCCACTCAATCAGAAAACCCTGAGAGTGACCTGTAATCAACAAACACAAACTTGCTTCAAACCAAGCTCTGATGAACCTGCAACCTCACTCTGACAAACTTGCCCACCTGGCTCTGATACCACTATGTCAAGATCTAGAACATAAAGCTCTGATACCACTTTGTCAGGATTAGGAGCACAATTGATTACCTTGTATAAGCAACTAAACACGGAATTTAACCAGAAGTAATAAGTAACTAGAAATGAGAAACAACACAAAATTTGAGAGATAATACAATCTTGTATTCAACTCATCTAAAAAGAAATACAATAAGAGATCACACTCTTCTTACACCTCTTGGGCGTACCAGTAATTCTCTCTCAAGAGTTCTCTCTCACACAACCAATTACAACCATAACTCACACACAGAGTTGTACCCTCCATCAGTCAGTAACAATACTGCCAGTACACCAAGTACTCAAAGTACTCCAAGTAGATCTTTCTGACCTTACATACCTAAAAATCAACTGATCTTACTTACCATGTAGATCTTCTACCTGATCTTGCACAACCTGTAGATCAACTTGATCTTACAATTGGAAAGACCTCTTCCTTGTCTTTGATTACAATACAGCCCCATGAGTCTATTATATATATTCCATGCAAATAATAATTAGACTTCTTAATTATAATAATTAGAAACACAACTCAAGACTAAAATTAGTCTTTACATGCAAACTGACCGTTCAACAAACTAACTATTAATGTAACTAATAGTTCTAGAATACACAAGCGACCGACGTCAGTCCCTATCTATTTGGAGATGACTGACATCGGCCGATTCTTGACCGATATCAATTATTCTATAACTAGATATGACTGACGTCGATTGATCATGCTAACATCAGTTGCTTTAGCACTTAGCATCCTCCTCCATGTTTGCATCAGTGAAGCTTTTAGCTCCACAACCTAACAATCTCCCACTTGGAGATAAATAGCTGTACTTGTACCTGTACATCATCTAATTTTGTTTTTTAATTTGTATCCCTCTTTAAGCTCAATCTTGAGACCAACCACCACCCATCCTATGGTGCTACACCTATCATCTAAGTAACCTGCCATATCTGAATCTACATACTCATGTAGAGAAGTGCTTGACCCTACATAGCATGTATACCTACTGCTAGTTCCTCTCAGATACCTGAGAATCTATTGAACTAATTTCCATTGCTTCTTTTCTAAATTGGCCACAAAATCATTGACAACACCCACTGCTTGGGCAACATCAGGTCTAGTACACATGTACTTAACCTCATCATGTGAATTGAGACACTATTTTTTGAACTGTCTATCCATAGGTGTGCTAATCGGTTCTGCATCCTGCATCTTGAACCTCGCCACTACCTTATTCACACAATCATCTTGAGATAACATCAACCTGTGATCTTCCCTATCTCTATAAATACTCATGCCAAAGATTTTCACTCCTCTTAAATCTTTCATGGCACACCTCTGAACTAACTTTACCTTTAGCTCAACAAAATCTTGCATGTGTGTTCCCACTACATACAGTAACAAGATAATGTCGTGACCATTATCCAACCTGGTAAAGTAAACAAATGGTTACATTGACATTGACTAAAGCTATTCTTTGTCATACACCTGTCAAACCTCTATTGTCCTGCAGCCTACTCAAGACTATGTAACTTGGCCTTCTGTCTCACATGTCTATTCTCTCTCTTTTTTAATCTAAGAATCCCTTTGTCTTTCAGTGCTTTCATTCTGGCTGGCAACTCTACTAAATCTCCCATTTGGTTCTCTTCCAAAGAATCAACTTCCTCATTCATGCCATGCTCCCACTGTTTTCTAGATTCTGCCTGCTCTACCTCTTTAAAACTTCTTAATTCTTGACCGTCAGTGAGCAACAAGTAGTATAAAGAAGGGGAATAACTAATTTGAGGCTTACTTACACTTTCAATCCTCTATATGGGCATTTGAGACTCTTTGACAACTTGTTGTCTACCCAAAATCTATTTTGACAGTGACTGATGTCGGTCACCTCCCAGTCTGCACCCGACCGATGTCGGTTCCATGTGACTGACCAGACTGCCAACGTCAGTTCCCTGATTGACGTCAGTGTCCACCTGCTTGACACCACCGACTCTGGTATGCACATGATCGACATCGGTACCTTATTGTTCGACATCGATTCCACCTGACCGATGTCAGTAACTATGTTTTACTGTGAGTGATGACTTTTTACCCGCGAGCTTACTTTGAATCATAACTTTGTCCAAACTGCCCTACTCAAAATTATCCAACCCCTTTCGCTGATTTTTGTCCATCATCTTCTCCTTAAAAACCAAGGCTTTTCTATTCTTGAGTTTATCAAAGACATCAGACTTCCTCTTAAGAACATACATTCCCTTCTCTTTCATGTGACCAAGCCTACAAAGCCACATCTTTGCAACAGAAGGTGAATCAGTAATACAAGTAGATAGATAAAGTGTACCTACTTTTTTACCTCTTGCTAAAACAAGTGCACCCTTAGAAACTTTCCAAGATTTCACTGTGAGAGTTATTATGCATCCCTCATCACCCAACTTTCCTACAAAAATTAGACTCCTTTTCAGGACTAGGACCTGCATGACATCCTTCAACACCCATGTGTTGGTCGTCTACAATTTTAGCTGTACTTCCCCTTTGCCAATAATTTGACAAGGCTCACCAACCCCTAAATAAATATTTCTAAAGTCTCCAAGAACATTAACATGGAAAAATAATCTATTTCAAGTTGCATGGAAAGAGGCACCAGAATCTAAAACCCAAGATTCCACTTTATCCAAGGAATATACAAGAGCATCCTGTGCAACAATATTTGCAACATCTGCTTTTTCATTTCTTTCATGCTGATTTTCAACCAACCTATAATTTTTCTTTATGTGCCCTGCCTTTTCACAATTCCAGTAGATTATTCTGCCATACCTGGATCTAGATCTCCTACCTATCTTTGACCTTGATTTCCATTGCTCGATCTTCTCTCTTTGCCTTCCTCTACTTTCAACACTTAAAACATTCCCTGATGATTCACCTGTGCCTTTTCTGCAAATTTTTTCATTCAAGATTACACTAACAACATCATCAACTTTCAAGATATTTGAAGCAGACGCAGTATTACTAACTGCCATTACCAAACTATCTCAACTTTCAGGTAATGAGCATAAGATTAAGAGAGCCTTAATTTCATCATCAAAAACTATCAAGATCTAGCAAGCACAATTGATTACTCTTGCAAGCAACTAAACACAGAATTAAACCAGAATCACAAGTAACTAGAAATCAAAATCAACAAAGAATAAGAGATATAAGAAACAATAAAAACTTGTATTAAACTCTTCCCAAAGGAAATACAATTGAATAAATCGCTCTTTCTTCCACACCTCTCAGATGTACAAATCTCTTTTCCTCAAGAGTTCTCTCTCTCACAATTACAATCACAATTCAACTACTTGAATTGTCTTCCTCATCATGATACAAGCTATGAAGATCTATCCTTTATATAGAATTAGGGATCATGAGCTATGCACTCTCAACCATCATATACACCTCTTAATCAAGGGTTCAAAATAGTCCTGCTAAAGATAGATACACAGACTTAGCACTAACAGTTAAACTTATCATGCAAATAATCTATTTTGTCTTCAAAAATAGACTTTTGAAACGCACAGGTGACCAACATTGGTCCCTATCTGCCTGCACATGATCGATGTCAGTCAATCCATAATCAATATCGATAGCCTCCAGTCGATCTCTGACTGACATCGATAACTATGTAAACTTGCAACCTTTGCATTCGCTCATCAGGTGAAGCTTTTAGCTCCACAACTCAACAATCTCCCACTTAGAGATAAATAGATGCACTTGTACTTGTACAACAACATCTTCTAGCTTTTTCATCTTTAAACTCAATTTTGAAGACCAATAAAAGTTGAATGAAGATTCAACTTCTCTTTCATTACCGACTTTGTTAACATATCGGCAGGGTTCTCATTTATATGGATCTTTTCCAGCTTCAACTCACCATCCTCCAATACCTGTCTAATGAAGTGGTACCTAAGCTGTATATGTTTGGTTCTTGAATGAAAGGCTGAGTTCTTTGCCAAATGAATTGTACTTTGACTATCACTATATAATCTACAAATCTCTTGCTTCTTTAGCAACTCTTCCATGAACCGTGTCATCCATATCATCTCCTTGCTAGCCTCTGTGACTGCAATATATTCTGTCTCTGTAGTAGATAAGACAACAACCTTTTACAACTTAAAAATCTAGCTAACCACCGTTCCACCAATAGTGAAAACATATCCTGTTGTGTTTCTCCTGCCATCCAAGTCACCTGCCATATTCGCATCTACATATCCATGTAGAGAAGTGTTTGACCCTCCATAACATAAATGTCTATTGCTAGTCCCTCTCAGATATATGAGAATCCACTGAACTGCTTTCTAGTGTTCCTTCCTTAGATTGGCCATGAACTTGCTGACAACTCCCACTGCTTAGACAATATCAGGCCTGGTACATACCATTACATACATTAAGCTCCCAACTATGGAAGCATATAGAACTCTACTCATGTACTCAACCTCTTCATGTGATTTAAGACATTGTTCTTTACTCAACTTGAAGTGTCCAGCCATAGGTGTGCTTACCAGTTTTGCATTCTGCATATTGAACCTCTCCAACACCTTGTTCACATAATCCTCTTGAGACAAAATCAACCTGTGATTTTTCCTGTCTCTCTTGATACTCATGCCAAAGATTTTCTTTGCTGCTCCCAAATCCTTCATGGCAAATGTGTGAGCTAATTTCACCTTAAGCTCATTAATATCCTACATGTGTGAACCTGCAACAAACATATCATCTACATACAGTAACAACATAATATATCTACCTTTATCCAATCTCTTAAAATAAATACAATGATCAGATTGACACCTACTGAAGCTATGCTTAGTCATAAACCTATCAAATCTCAAATACCATTCTCTAGGAGCTTGCTTAAGACCATATAAGCTTTTCTTCAACCTGCACACAAGCTTCTCCTTATCTTTGACCTCAAAACCTTCCAGCTGTTCTATATATATTTCTTCATCCAAATCTCCATGAAGAAACGCTGTCTTAACATCAAGCTGCTCAAGATGCAAATCCTCAATAGCAACTAAAGACAATACAGTCTGAAGAGAAGTCATTTTTATGACAAGAGAAAAAATTTCACCAAAATCAATACCTGGTTTCTGTGCAAATCCCTTTACTACCAGCCTGACCTTATGTCTCATTTGTCCATCCTTTCCTTCTTTTAACCTATATACCCATTTGTTTGACATTGCTTTCTTTTCTACTGGCAACTCAACCAAATCCCACATTTAGTTCTTCTCCAAGGAATAAATCTCTTCATTCATGCCACACTCCCACTATTTTCGGGTTTCTACCTGCATTGCCTCATCAAAGCTTTCTAGTTCTCCACCATCTATGAGCAACAAGTAGAATAATGAAGGGGAATATCAAATTAGAGGTTTACTTACCCTTTTTGACCTCTTCCTGAGTGTTTAAGACTCATTTTCTGCTTGTTGTCTGCCCAAATTCTTTGTCAATGATCGATCCCAATCATCTCCAGGTCTGTACTTGACCGACGTCAGTTCGACCCAATTGACATCAATTCTTATTTGGCCAACATCAGTTCCTTCTTGACCGATGTCGATGTCTGTTCGACATGTCTGATTGACATCGGTTCTTACCTGACCAATGTTGGTGTTTGTGTTTTTTTGAAAGTGATTTCTCGCGAGCTCATTTTGGATCACAATCTCGTCTAAATCTCCACTGCCTTGCTCAGAATTATTCAGCTTCTTGAGCTGATCCCTGTATATCACTTTCTCATTAAAAACAACATCACGGCTTCTAATTTTTTTTTAGTTTCTAAATTCCACAACTAGAATCCAAAATCTCCAGAGCCATAACCAATAAAAGTGCACCTCATAGACTTAGCATCCAGCTTCTTTCTATTTTATTTATCAATGTGCACAAAAGCTTCAGAACCAAAAACTCTAAGAAATAAAAGATCTACCTTTTTACCTGTCCACACCTCTTCTGAAATTCTACCATCTAGAGTAGTAGAGGGTCCTCTATTAATTAGGTGAATCGCAATGTCTACAACTTCTAGCCAAAACTTTAAGGGCAAACCAACATGCAACTTCATAGACCGTGCACGCTCTATTATTGTTCTGTTTATCTTTTTAGCAACTCCATTTTGCTGAGGTGTCCTTGGAACCATCCTTTCCCTACATATTCCATTCATAAAACAATAGCTTTTGAACTTATAGCTACAGTACTCACCACCATTGTCAGATCTAAGGCACTTCAATTTCCTACCTGTTTCATTCTCAACCAAAGCTTTCCATTTCTTAAATGTGTCAAAAACATCAGATTTATTTCTTATGCAATAAACCCATACCTTTCTTGTAGCATCATCAATGAAAGTAGCATAATACTGTGATCCTCCAATAAAAGCTACTTGAGCTGGTCCCCACAGTTTGTGTGAACAAGCTCCAACTTGTGCTTCCTCTTAGTTGACCCAATTTTAACAAACCTCACTCTCTTCTATTTTTCAAAAACACAATGCTCACAGAAATCTAGATCTATGCTTTTCAAATATGAAAGCTTACCTTTTGCCTTAAGAATTTTCATTCCCTTCTCACTCATGTGGCCGAGCCTACAGTGCCACAACTTTGCATCTACATCTGAAGTAGATAATACAAAAGGAGAATAATCAGTAATACAATTACATAAATAGAGAGTATCTAATCTCTTAACTCTAGCTATTACAAGTGCTCCCTTGGTAACCTTCCAAGATTCAGCTGTGAGAGTTACTGTGCAACCCTCATCCCCCAACTTTCCTACAGAAATCAAATTTCGCTTCAAGACGGGTATATGCATAACATCCTTCAACACCCATGTGTTGTCATTATGCAATTTCAGTTGCACTTTTCCTTTGCCAACAATTTTAAAAGGCTCATCATCCCCTAAATAAACTTTTCCAAAATCTCCCTAGACATAATCAGTGTAAAAATCTCTATTTGGGGTAGCATGGAAAGAGGCCCCAAAATCTAAAACCCAAGATTCTATTCTATTATGCAAAAAAAGTGAAAGAGCATCTTGTGCAACAATACCTACAACTTTTGCTTATTCATTACCTTCATGTTGATTCTCTTCATTAACCTTCAACCAACAATCTTTCTTTGCATGACCTCTCTTTCCACAATTCCAGCAAGTTATTTTTATTTTTCATTTCTAGATTTGGATCTATTGCTCATCTTTGACTTAGACCTTGATCTCCCTTGCTTTCTCTTCTCTCTTTGCCTTCCCCTACTTTCAATACTCAAAGCATTACCTGATGATTCTCTTGTGCTTTTCCTGTGAGTCTCTTCATTCAGGATTACATTAACAACATCATCAAATTTCAAGATATTTGTAGTAGATGCAGTATTACTAACTGCCATTACTAAACTATGCCAACTTTCAGGTAAAGAGCATAAAATTAAGAGAGCCTTAATTTCATCATCAAAAACTATTTTGACTGAATTTAAATGATTTACTATTGCATGGAAATCATTAAGATGACTAGATACAGATCCACCTTCCTGCATTTACAAATTAAATAACTGCTTCATAAGATATACCTTATTTGAAGGTGAGGGCTTTTCATATAAATTTTCCAAAGTATCCATCAACTCTACCGTTGTCTTTGCCTGTGACAAGTTAGCAATCACAGAAGATGCCAAGCTCAACCTTATGGATCCCAGAGCCTTTCTATCAAGAACATTCCATTCTTCATCTTGCATATATGTGGGCTTGCATGAAACCCCACCCAACAGTAAGTACAGATCTTTTTGATACAGATAATCTTCTATCTGCATCCTCCATAATTGATAATTCTTGCCGTTAAACTTTTCTATTCTCATTTTATTTCTTCTGCCATTGCTATACTCCCACTCAATCAGAAACCTCTGTGAGTGACCTGTAATCAATAAACACTTAACACACTCTGAAACCAAGGTGTTAGTGAACCAAGCTCTGATACCACTTGTCAGGATCTAGCAAGCACAATTGATTACTCTTGCAAGCAACTAAACACATAATTAAACCAGAATCACAAGTAACTAGAAATCAGAATCAACAAAGAATAAGAGATACAAAAAATAATGAAAACTTGTATTAAACTCTTCCAAAAGGAAATACAATTGAAAAAATCTCTCTTTCTTTCACACCTCTTAGATGTACAGATCTCTTTCCCTCAAGAGTTCTCTCTCTCACAATTACAATCACAATTTAGCAACTTGAATTGTCTTCCTCATCATGATATAAGCTATGAAGATCTATTCTTTATATAGAATTAGGGATCATGAGCTATGCACTCTCAACCATTAGATACACCTCTTAATCAAGGGTTTAAAATAGTCCTACTAAAGATAGATACGTGGACTTAGCACTAACAGTTAAATTTATCATGCAAACAATCTATTTCATCCTCAAAAATAGACTTTTGGAATTTACAGGTGACCGATGTCGGTCCCTATCTGCCTGCACATGACCGACATCAACCGATCCATAACCAACATCGGCAACCTCCAGTCGATCTCTGATAGATGTCGGTGACTGTGTAAATTTGCAACCTTTGCATTTGCTCGTCAGGTGAAGCTTTTAGCTCCACAACTCAACAAAAACAATATTGATTGAAACTAACTGATTTACTAATCCATGGAAATCATTAAGATGACTATGTACTGATCCACCTTCTTGCATTTGCAAATTAAATAATTGCTTCATAAGAAATACCTTATTCAAAGATGAGGGTTTTTCATATAAATTTGCCAAAGATTCCATTAACTCAACCGTTGTCTTAGCCTGTGATAAGCTGAAAATCACAGATGATGCCAGGCTCAACCTTATAGTTCCTAGAGCCTTTCGATCAAGAACATTCCATTTTTCATCTTTCATATCCATGGGCTTGCATGCAACTCCACCCAATGGTAAGTATAGATCTTTTTGATACAGATAATCTTCTATCTGCATTCTCTATAATTGATAATTCTTGCTGTTAAACTTATCCATTCTTAGCTTACTTTTTTCTGCCATTGCTTTACTCTCACTCAATAAAAAAACCCTGAGAGTGACCTGTAATCAACAAACACAAACCTGCTCTGAACCAGGCTCTGATGGACCTGCAACCTCACTCTAACAAACTTGCCCACCTAGCTATGACAAACTTGCCCACCTGGCTCTGATACCACTATGTCAGGATCTAGAACATAAAGCTCTGATACCACTTTGTCAGGATTAGGAGCACAATTGATTACCTTGTATAAACAACTAAACACAGAATTTAACTAGAAGTAATAAGTAACTAGAAATCAGAAACAACACAGAATTTGAGAGACAATACAATATTGTATTCAACTCATCCAGAAGGAAATACAATAAGAGATCACACTCTTCCCACACCTCTTGGGCGTACCAATAATTCTCCCTCAAGAGTTCTCTCACACAACTAATTACAACCACAACTAACACACAGAGTTGTACCCTCCACCAGTCAGTAACAATACTGCCAATACATCAAGTACTCAAAGTACTCCAAGTAGATTTCCCTGACCTTGCACACCTACAAATCAACTGATCTTACTTACCATGTAGATCTTCTACCTGATCTTGCACAACCTACAGATCAACATGCAAACAATACAACCCCATGAGTCTATTATATAGATCCCATGCAAACAATAATTAGACTTCCTAATTACAATAATTAGAAACACAACTCAAGACTAAAATTAGTCTTTACATGCAAACTGACCGTTCAACAAACTAACTGTTCATGTAACTAACAGTTCTAAAATGCACAGGCGACTGACGTCAGTCCCTGTCTGTCTAGAGATGACCGATGTCAACCAATTCCTGATCGATGTTGGTTGCTCTGTAACTAGATATGACTGACATCGGTTGATCATGCTGACGTTAGTTGCTTTAGCACTAAGCATCCTCCTCCGTGTTTGCATTAGTGAAGCTTTTAGCTCCACAACCTAACAAGCTAATCCAGATGATGGGAGGTAATTAGTCATTGGATTTTGCATTATACCTATGTTTTCACTTTAGTTTGAATTTGTAAATATGTATATAATGTAATGTTGTACTTCTTATGTGTGTAGGTGGGGCGGGAGGTGTACAAGGTGAGGCACCTATTGGGGTTAGTGGTGGGGATGCTATGTTTTGGGAGACTATCATTGAGTCTACACTACGTGAACTTACATGGCATGTTCCTAATGATGTTGTGGAGGAAGGTTTGATATAAAGAGAAACCATCATGGCTAGTGTTTATGTTCATTTATTTGATTTGGATGCTATAGCCACAACTACATATGTTAAGGCAACAAGAGAGATGTGAGCTGAGGTATGAGAGAGATAGGCATAGGATGCCTCCTCCTGGTTATGGATTGGTGAGTTCAAAGATTTTGTATGATTATATGGATCTTTAGTAGTTACATGTAGGTGTATGGTCATTTTTTGGAGTGAGATAATAGACACGAGAGGCATTCATGAGTTTGAAGAAGTGCAGGGTCATCGAGTGCTAGACAAGATTATGGGAGAGAGTGAGACCAAGAGTGAGGGCATGACCCCTATTTATGATTGACTATATTTTGATATGATATGTACTTGAAAAATTGGTTATATATATGGATGCTAGTTTGATTTTGAATTTATGTATATTTGTGTTATGGATTCTGGACTATAATGATATTGCAATATTTTGATTATGAAAGAGTTGATTTGATGTTGATGTTGAATTCACATATGCTTGGCACGTGGTACATGGGATATGTGATGTGATTGTTTTGGTATGTTTATAAAGATAGCATTTGGGATGTGATTTGATTGTTCATGATATGTTTGGATGTGTTGTTTAGGTTTTATTTGTGATATGTAAGCAAATAATTATTGGTCTATGTAATTGGTAAATTTGTTTAGAGAAGTTGATTTGAGATTGGTATAAGGGTTTGGATAAGTTTGATTTGGTAATATCTAGATTAGATAGTTTGGGTTTGGTTAGGGATTGTTATCTGGAAGCTGGAATGTTAATTTTTAGTAGGTGGGGATGTAATATAGCATGATGTGCACATTACTTCCCTAAGTGTGGCTCAAGAATACAAAGGTTAGCTAGACCTTTGGCTCCATTGTCGCCATGCTAAGTGAAGCTATGAAAGGAAGTTGAAATTAATGTATGTTGTTTAATACTACTCATGTTGTGTAGGAATATGCTCTGTAGCTGATACTATCTACTGTGAAGAAGTCTCATCTTTCTATAACCAAATACCTTGTGCCCTCTACTATGCTGTATATAAATGTGCAATATGTTGAGATGAAGCTAAAACCTGTGTTGAGGTCTCATTTAATCTTAATCATAATGGGTTATTACATAAGATAGGAGCCTAAAAACTTAGATATAATAAATATATCTATGGAACAATACTCTACTTTGGTGCCTGTGACTCTATTAGATATGTATATGGAACTGCAATATGTATACTATGAACTACACTGCTATATGTGGGTTGCTTGTGTTGTATTGGTTTCCAATTTTTTTGAATATTTGGAATAGGAGATCTCTTATGAGATTTTATCCTAAAACCTGCATTGTGCTCATGATGAGTGACCGATGATTCCTATAAAGGAATGTCTTGGGATGACTTAGTCATGGAGGAATGAGGTCTAGGGTTCCATAATGGAAGAGATATTTGTGCCCCCTGTGTGAATACTATAAGACCATCATCAACACATCTATAAATACAATCTCAAAGTCTAAAATAGTTATCATAATTATGTCCATGAATACAATGATAATTACAAATGGGCTGATGTGGCTATCTATGTAAAAGATGTGGATCTCATTGGTGAATAAAAGGTAATGTGATTAACCTCCTATCTAGTAGTGTTGATAAATGACAGATGGGATATCCTACTCTGAATCAAACTTTAGTGGTGCTTTTCTATAATGATCTATAGTGCATACTATAAGTTATGTTTTGAAAACTTGCTCTTTGTTCTTAACTAGTTGCTTTTCTAATTGTGTTTTGCAATTTTGTCTAGGACATGGTGGATGCTAAGTGGTAGGAACTATATCTAAAGATTTTATTATGAAGTCTAGAGTAATTTGATCAATTGAATCTACCTCAATTAATCCCAATTTCTTTCCAAAGCTATAACTGTGTAATATAAATGTCTGAAGCAAGGCTCTGTCTGATATAGTAGATGCTTGAGAAGAGGTTGACCAAGGCCCTTGACGAAGATATGTTGAGTCTCTAGATATGTTGGTTTGTATATCAATCTTAACAAATGAGCCTTGAATCTTAATATATACTCACTGGCTCTAAATAATTCTGATGTAGTGTTGCAAGTTTTTCATATGTAACATGAGGGCTTGTGTTTTGTAGTTTTTGAGAAATGCCTCCTCAAAGTCATCATATGTGTGAAATGAGTAAATGAAAGAACCAATTATGTGCTTCCCTCACTAATGTTTGCTAAACTAATTTAAGTAGAATCAAAGGACTTGCATGAGGTGGCAAAGCCTTTTGAAAGGCCTAAAGATGTGTGAATGGATCCCCAGTTCTATCGAAGTGTGGTAATGATAGTGTCTAGAAATGCTTAGGCAAATAGCTTTTATGAATGTCTTTGGAATAGGATTACCATGTAGATCATTGGCATCCATCTAAGATTTGTAAGCTTTGTTTTCCAAGGTAAGGATATATACTTGGTGTTGTAGTTAACCAACTCCATGCATCAAAGAGATGATCTCTTAGGATGGTACATTAGTATTTTGAAGTGGTTCATTTAATCATTAAATTTGATTGTTAATTTTAAGCATGGGATTGCTACATTTAACAAGTGGATCATAAAGAGGGGGTGTGCTCACTTGAACCATAGGAGTAATGGTAGCTTGGATCTTAATAGAGGGATGTGGGCTACCATTCTCTTTGGGTGAGGAGTGAGAATTGGGTTCTACTATAGTGAGGGGTGGCTTGGGAGATTCATTGGTATCTTTATCTTTTAGTGAATCACATTCTAATTTAGTAGAAGATGTGCTATTAACATTAACATGTGCATTATCAAAAATAAAATCATTCATAGAAGTAGAAGCAACATTTTGACATGTATGAGAATTGAGAGGAGTGAGAGAAGGGTTAGAAGCATGAGATGCATTTTCTTCTTCACTATATGCATAGTAGTCATCATTATTCCATGCATTGTCATAATCTGAATTTTGTTCATTTGAAATAGTAGAATTTGAAGTATCATTTTCGTATTCACTTTCATTCTCATAGTCATTTGCATTTTCACTATCATATTTGTTATCACTTCCATCAATGCTAGGGAGAGGTGTAAGAGAAAGAGATAACTTCTTTCTAATATGCAATAAGTTATCATTGACATTTGTAATATCATGTGTATTTATGCTATCCATGGATGGAGTATATGAATTTTCTTCATTTTCAATATAAGAAGTAAGATTAGAAGAGTTATCATTTGAACATTCTTTTGAGAGAGTAGAATTAGGAACACATAATGCATCATTTGAACTATGCTTTGGTAATTTGATTTTATTGCATTTATATTATTGTATTTTGAACATAGTAGTAGCAAAAGGTAGAAAGAGATTAGGTTCACATGGAAGCAAATCATCACCAATAAGAGGTTCACTTAGAAGTGCATGATTAATTTATGCATTTAGTGCATTGTGTCTAGGAGAATGAGGTGAGAATTATCTTTCCCATTTATCAAAATTATTTTCATTAGAAGAAGGAATAAAATATATGGGTTTAAGAGAAAAAGATTCATCTATTTGTGATTCACCCTCATCATTACATACATCATCATATCCTTCATTACAAAAATAGTCATTATCTTCACTATAGATGAAATCATTTTCTATAGTTTTTGCTTATGTGTAATTTTGCAAATTTGTCCAATCATTGTCATAATTGTAAGAAAATTTGAGAAATTGATCTAAGGGATGAGAAGGAATTGCCTTTGTGGCCATTTTATCACCAAAGAGAATTTTGAAAAGTACTATGAAGCAAATAAATGCACAAAGAACTACTAACATTGAATTTCGAAAATTACTTTTGATGACCCAAAAAATTTACAATAAATTTAAATTATTTTTCTAAAAATTGTAAGGGAGGGAATTTTGAGGTTTGAAGACCTAGTTTGGAAATCTAGGGTTTTCAACTAGGGTTTTAGAATTTTTAAATTTTATGCAATAATTTTAAATTCTAAAAATTGTTGGAAATAGGATAAATGCACAAAGATTTATACAAAATTTAGAATTTTAGAATTAAAAATTTTTCACAAGAAACTACTAATTTTGAAATAATTTTTGACAAGGTAATTGATTTGTAAAAATTTCAAAATAGTTTTCTAAAATTAGCAAGGAGGCAAGGTTTGTTGTTTGATGACCTAATTTTGAAATCTAGGGTTTTGATTGATTTTTTTAAAAATTAGTGAAATAATTTGAAAATTTTAGACAAAATTTCTATAATTTTGCTCAAAAAATTGGAAAAATTATAAAATATTTCTAAAATTAGCAATGTATTTTTATTAGTATTTGAAAAATGTTTGTATGCAAAAAGGACTTAGTATGTGTAAACTAGGGTTTAAAAAAAATATGTGATATTTTTGTAATTAATTGGTATATTTATGATTTTTAAATTTAAAAAAAAATCAAGAAATTATGACAAAAAATAAAAAATAATGATCCCTAGGGTTTCTAGGGTTTTTGTGCAAAAATTCAAAGTAAGTCGGGTTCACCAAATATTTTATTGTTTTAGGAAATTAGGTGTTTAATTCCTAAGTAATAAAGGTATAGAATATGGGAAGAATTCTAGTTTTATGTAGTAAACCACATGTTTATGTCAATTTTATCAACTCAATTTACATGGGAAGAAGAAGACAAATAAAGATTAACTTAGTTGGTTTTATACTGAAACTGATGATTCTGAATCTAAAATTAGAGGAGCAAGATTGGGCTAGTGTTTGAATTTTGGATTTGGTCTCTATTTTCTATTTGGATAAGAGCATAAAAAATAAGACACCCTAGTGTCTAGTGCTATAGTCCTTTCTTGACGCTATTGTCTTAGGATTGAAAGCTTTTTGGGTTTTGTTCATTTGCTCATTATGGCCCTATGTACCAAATTTTAGGTTCTAGAATTCACTAGAGCTCATTATAGGTCTATTTAAATCTTCAATACCTATATTAGTTTGTATACATGGAAAAAAATAGAGAAAATAAAAGCATAAGGGGGAGAATTAGGTTGTGGGAAGAATGATCACACAATCAAGAACCCTTATTGTTCTGATTGCTACTTACATTAACCCTCAAGCTAGGGTCTTAGATCCAATGTAGTTCTCCCTTAGGGAAAATGAATAATCAACATGTAAAAGTGATGAAAGAATTAATATCAACTAGACCCTTCCTTGATCAAGCATGAAAATCTATGTGTGATGCAGAGAAGTTGAGCTATACTATTGATTTATTTTATTATGTCTAATGTGCTAAAATAGTAAGTACTAGATATAAAATGCCTTGTGTATTCCTTTATTTAAGAGACTCATTATTTAAAATTAAGAGCTATATTTGTATTTGGATAACATGGGAAAACTTAAGAATAAAGCAAAGAAAAGGGGTAAGACTCATCCTATAAAAGAAATTGATCATTGGGGCCAAAACTATGCCTGGACAACAACGTCAAAAACTAGACACCTTGGGTTTCAACATTTTAGTCCTATTTGGGCGATATTATCCAAGGAGTATAGGACTTGGGGGGATGGGTTTGGGTCTAAAATAGGTGCTTAGGCCTAAAAAGGTTAAGTTTGGAAAGCTATAGGTGACCAGGGATTAGCAAAATGATGTCTAGGGAGTGTAGTAAGACCAAGACAAATCAGATAAGAGGACATGGCTAAATGTTAATAAAAGCTCATATTCTCTAGTCAAAGTCTCCTATGAAAGGAATATGAAAATACATAATATGTGTGTTTTCTTTACCAATTTAGGGTGTATACAGATCCTTATGGATTATACCTCCCCTTTTTTGGCGACTTTTAGTTCATAAAAACCTATTTACTTGGGATATATAGAGAGATCTCCCCGTCTACCTCTTTGAAAATTTTTATAATTTTTTGGTGTTTTTCCTTGACCCAAATTTCAAATATTATTTTTCACAAGAAACTACTAATTTTGAAATAGTTTTTGACAAGGTAATTGATTTGTAAAAATTTCAAAATAGTTTTCTAAAATTAGCAAGGAGGCAAGGTTTGTTGTTTGATGACCTAATTTTGAAATCTAGGGTTTTGATTGATTTTTTTAAAAATTAGTGAAATAATTTGAAAATTTTAGACAAAATTTCTATAATTTTGCTCAAAAAATTGGAAAAATTATAAAATATTTCTAAAATTAGCAATGTATTTTTATTAGTATTTGAAAAATGTGTGTATGCAAAAAGGACTTAGTATGTGTAAACTAGGGTTTAAAAAAAATATGTGATATTTTTGTAATTAATTGGTATATTTATGATTTTTAAATTTAAAAAAAATCAAGAAATTATGACAAAAAATAAAAAATAATGATCCCTAGGGTTTCTAGGGTTTTTGTGCAAAAATTCAAAGTAAGTCAGGTTCACCAAATATTTTATTGTTTTAAGAAATTAGGTGTTTAATTCCTAAGTAATAAAGGTATAGAATATGGGAAGAATTCTAGTTTTATGTAGTAAACCACATGTTTATGTCAATTTTATCAACTCAATTTACATGGGAAGAAGAAGACAAATAAAGATTAACTTAGTTGGTTTTATACTGAAACTGATGATTCTGAATCTAAAATTAGAGGAGCAAGATTGGGCTAGTGTTTGAATTTTGGATTTGGTCTCTATTTTATATTTGGATAAGAGCACCAAAAATAGGACACCCTAGTGTCTGGTGCTATAGTCCTTTCTTGACGCTATTGTCTTAGGATTGAAAGCTTTTTGGGTTTTGTTCATTTGCTCATTATGGCCCTATGTACCAAATTTTAGGTCCTAGAATTCACTAGAGCTCATTATAGGTCTATTTAAATATTCAATACCTATATTAGTTTGTATACATGGAAAAAAATAGAGAAAATCAAAGCATAAGGGGGAGAATTAGGTTGTGGGAAGAATGATCACACAATCAAGAACCCTTATTGTTCTGATTGCTACTTACATTAACCCTCAAGCTAGGGTCTTAGATCCAATGTAGTTCTCCCTTAGGGAAAATGAATAATCAACATGTAAAAGTGATGAAAGAATTAATTTCAACTAGGCCCTTCCTTGATCAAGCATGTAATGTTAGGTTGTGGAGCTAAAAGCTTCACTGATGCAAACAAAGGAGGTTGCTGGAGAAGGTTGCTGAGTGTTACTGTCGCCGGCGTCAGTCAGGCCAACCACGTCGACAGGAAAGAGACAAAAGGCAATTGACATCGGTCAGAAGTCGGCCGACGTCGGCACCCCCTAGGCAGAGCTAAGGGTAAGATTAGTTCAGTGGTTTACTATGAAGAATTTGGAGCAGCAAAATTCTTTAGCATGGGAGACATGGAAGATTACAGGTTGATTTTGTCTCCAGTGGGAGTTGATGTGAATCAGGTGTTGGCAAGGTTTAGGATGCAGAACCGGAGCACACTAAGGGCTGGACAGTTTAGTGTCTGAAATCACATGAGGTCTGGTATAGACCTGAGTTTGCCAAGCAGTGGGTGTTGTCAGAGAGTTAGGAGCCAATTCAGAGAAGTGGGTTCTCAGGGATGTGAGAGGGACCAACAATAGGGATTCATGCTATTCAGGGTCAAGACTTCACTACATGGGTTTGTAGGTTCAGATGTGGTAGGGTACTCGGATGACAGGAGGTGCACCATAGGTTGTGTGGTGGTTGGTCTTCAAGGTTGAGCTTGAAGAGGGATACAAGCCAGGAAACAGATTAGACAGGGTACAGGTACAGGTACAGTGCAACTATTTATCTCCAAGTGGGAGATTGTTAGGTTGTGGAGCTAAAAGCTTCACTGATGCAAACAGAGGAGGAGGTTGCTGGAGAAGGTTGCTGAGTGTTACTGTCGTCAGTGTCGGTCAGGCCAACCAACATCGGTAGGGAAGAGACAGAAGGCAACCGACGTCAGTCAGAAGTCAGTTAGTGTCGGCACCCCCCAGGCAGATAGGGACTGACGTCGGTCACCTGTGTGGTTCGAGCTGTGAATGTTATGGTTAGTTAGCTAATGAACCAAGTGTTTGCATGTCAAGAGCCAAATTTAGACTAGAAGTTGCGGATCTAATTATTGTAATTAGGTGTCTAATTATTGTTTGCATGAGATCTATTTAAGAGACTCATTGGTTGTATTGTAAACTTGTGATAGAGAGTAAGAGAGAAAAAATATAAGCTCCTTCAGAGAGAAGAGAGCATGGTGTGTTCCTCCTAGTGCCACAGTACCAAGTGTGGGTGCTGGATTGGAGAATCAGTAGGGTTCTTCATGTATGTATGATCTTGGTCATCAGGTGAGCATGGCTAGTTTAGGAGATCTACATGGTAAGTAAGATCATTGATCTGCAGGTGTATGTGTGTGCAAGGTCAAGGTTCATAGGTGTGTAGAACCAAATTGATTTACAAGTGTGCAAGATCAGATAGGACAGCAACACAACAGGGAGCAGAATCAGGGAGGATCTACTTAGAGTACAGTGTGTACTTAGAAAGAGAGCAAAGAGGAAGGCAAGGAAGATCCTTCCATAAGTAAGATCAAATTGAGGTGAAAGTTGTTGTAGTTTCAGGGGAGATCTACTTGAAGTATGTTTGTGTACTTGTGGAGTGTGTGGAGCACTTGTGGAGTGCGTGGAGCACAGGTGTACTGGCAGTAGTGTATACTCGCTGTAGTGTATACTGGCTGGTTGGAGGTGAACACCAACTTTGTGTTTGAGTTGTGTGTTGGGACCTAAGAGAGAGAGCTTTAAGGAAAGATTTACTATTTATTCCCTAGAGGTGTGGGAGCCCTAGAGGTGTGTGAGGAAGAAGAACTGTGGTAGCCTTCTTTGTTTTATTTCCTTCTGAAAGAGTTTTAATACAAGTTGTGTATTGTCTCTCATATTGTGTGTTATTTCTGAATTCTAGTTACTTGTTGATTCTGGTTAATTTCAGCATGTTAAGTTGCTTGGTAATCAATTGTGTGCTTCCATTATTTTTTCCCAACATGCAAATCTATGTGTGATGCAGAGAAGTTGAGCTATACTATTGATTTATTTTATTATGTCTAATGTGCTAAAATAGTAAGTACTAGATATAAAATGCCTTATGTATTCCTTTATTTAAGAGACTCATTATTTCAAATTTAAGAGATATATTTGTATTTGGGTAACATGGGAAAACTTAAGAATAAATCAAAGAAAAGGGGTAAGACTCATCCTATAAAAGAAATTGATCATTGGGGCCAAAACTATGCTTGGACAACAAAATCCAAAAACTAGACACCTTGGGTTTCAACATTTTAGTCCTATTTGGGTGATATTATCCAAGGGGTATAGGACTTGGGGGGATGGGTTTGGGTCTAAAAGAGGTGCTTAGGCATAAAAAGGTTAAGTTTGGAAAGCTATAGGCGACCAGGGATAAGCAAAATGATGTCTAGGGAGTGTAGTAAGACGAAGACAAATCAGATAAGAGGACATGGCTAAATGTTAATAAAAGCTCATATTCTCCAGTCAAAGTCTCCTATGAAAGAACTATGAAAATACATAATATGTGTATTTTATTTACCAATTTAGGGTGTATACAGATCCTTATGGATTATACCTCCCCTTTTTTGGTGACTTTTAGTTCATAAAAACCTATTTACTTGGGATATATAGAGAGATCTCCCCGTCTACCTCTTTGAAACTTTTTAGAATTTTTTGGTGTTTTTCCTTGACCCAAATTTCAAATATTATTGAGAATTGCTTTAGTTTCTCTATAATTTCCCTTTAAAACTTATTCTTCACACCTCCCTTGCTCATCCTAAGGTGATGTTTCCCACTCAACTTTTGTATCCCTATGCAAAACATTCAAGATAGAAAGTGTATTGAAAACTTCCTCATATAATATGGAAGGTTCATAATGATCTATACATCCCCAAGAAAATATTCTTGAAACATAAAATTTCACCTCCTTCCTCCTATGAAATATTGGTGGTCTATTCTCCCTCCTCATGCAACATAGAAGAGTGAATTTATTTTCCTCTCATAGAGTTGGTTGTTCTAACTGCTTGCTTTGTTAAAATTTAATTGGTTTGCTTGTTCCACTATGATTATTCCTCAAAGATGTCCACTCATGTATGCCTGATGATGATCAATAATTGATGGATTTTTTTAGCCAATGATGAACCCATGGTGTTGGAGTTGATCATGCATCTTCCTCAGTCTCAATGAAATAGAGATGCTCTTTACTTTGTGCCTTTACTCTTACCCATCAATACTAAGCGAATTGAAATGTTATTACAACACATTTATTTGTTGAAACATACATGTTAAAAATAATCTACATCAGTTAACATATTCAATTTTAATCCATCATTCCTACTAAAACACATTGTTATAGAGGAAACATATTTTTTCAATGCCTAGTCATTGTCAATGTTATAAATATTTGATTACCATAGTGCTTCCATATTATAATTAGATTTTAAACCTATTTCGACCATGTCCAATGTACATACAAAAATTGAAATATGTGTGTTCCATCTAGCTATATCTACCATGGTTGATTATGTGCATATTACATGCTAAAAATAGGGTTTTCTACAATCATTGTGATGCACATATGCATACTACAACAAATCAAACTTATACATCATTTTTATAATTATTGAAGTTTAAAAATGCATGATACAATAAATAAATGATGGTGAAATGAATATTCATCATGATAAAATTGTTTTCCCAGTTGCAATTACAAAAATTATGAGGAGATATTATATAATTACAATAATGGAGAAACACAAAATAACTTATTACCCATTATTGCCATAATTTTATTATTATAATTTATTTTACAACCTCATGATTTTAATTCCATGATATGTAACATAAGAAGTGGTGAGTGATAAGACTGAAAACATGTTGTTTGGCTGCCCCTATTTGTTATTCCCAAGTTTATTTGTAGACACTAGAAGACTGTGCACTTGCAATTTTCAATGACTAAATTCCTCGAGACCCCCCTAAAGACCCCTTAAACCTTATTAAACCTTAATAAACCCCTCTTAACCCAAACAAATCACTATTTCCTAGTCACATAATACTATTTGAAATTACTATTCACTATCACTATTCACTATGGGACCCACTATCACTATTCATGATGACACGACAAGTGGCATGACATGTGACATGGATTAGAAGTGATGTGGCTTGATGTGGGACATCATACCCCACTTAAGACCCTTCCCAAAGTGCTCGATGACCTCATTTAAGTATCAAAATGCCCCCCTTAAAATATGGTGAATTTCCCCTCAAGGTACCATTATTCAACATGTATTTTACATGAAATTAACCTCTAAAATAAGATACCTACCTCTTTAAGACAAAGGGCATCCATTTTTGACTTCTTAACCCAAATGAGAATACTCACCCACCTCATTTTGACTAATTCATACACCACATAGAAAATGGTGCCATACCTCTATTATTCCTCTTTTGGCATGACTCTTCATAACATATGCTAGAAATCTCCCCTCCTTTCCTTTACCCAAGGTTAAGTTGAAAAGTGGCAAATTATTATTTTTTGTTATTAACATTTTATTACAAGTTTTTGGAGGAGGTTATCCACTTGAGAAGGAGGTCATCCTCATCTTTAAGGAGAAAATATTCAAAGCATCAAAGCTCTTCTAGAATCACTTCAGGATTTCATCAACAATATCATCAACAAGACCATCATCGATAATGATCTCAAACGTAACCTTATTTTTTAATTTCATTTTAACTTATTATCTCCTTTGGCCTCTTCTCTCTTGACCTCCACACCTTTCACCTTTCACCTCTTCTTTTTCCCATTTTTCACTTCATTTATTTCCTTGGCCATATTTACCGACTTGACCCTTTTTACCTCTTTGCCATAATTCACCCACTTGACCTCTTTTGCCTCTTGGCCATATTTACAAACTTGACCATTTATCCCTTTTACCCTTTTCCCTTCTATCTTCTTGATCATTTTTACCATCACCTTATTGATCATTTCAATCATTTATCAACCTCAACTAGACCATCTTTCCCTTTTGACTCTTTGCCAAACCAAAACCATAACCTTGTCTTGACTATCCTTTTAACGTTTGCTTTATTTAGTCATTTTATTAGCAAAGCATCCATCCTAATTATATTTAATTTTAGATTTGTTTTCATTTAATGCAATTATATTTTAGTTTATCATTTCAATTTAATTATCCAAATAAGGTGGATTGACAGCCTCCTAGGAAGCTTTCGCTTCTAGGACCTAGCTCATGCTAGGCAATCCACTTTGCTACTTGTCTAACAAACAAGTTTTCTTATTACAGGTTATTCCTTCCTATCTAAAGAGGAGTATTGGCCATCGTCTAGATCATGTGCACATTTTATACTAGGTTCTCATAACCATTATCCTTATTGATAGTTTCTTCTTTTCATACTTAGAAAAAAGCAGAAAATAGAGAGAAATAATATTTATTGTCCCATTCTCACCCATGATGAGCACAAGGCTTCCCATGATTTCCTATATAAGTGGAATAAGTTTCTTATTTTATATACCAACAAATGGAAACAGAGAAAATTTTTAAGATAAATTTGGAGTGCTAGTAATTAATCATACATGTGAATACAACATAATATATTCTTTTTTAAAAATCATGGAATGCTCAATCCAATAACCAAATTAAATTCCATTATCACTACTTGCTTGCAATGGTGATGAAAAAACATGTGAGAGTTGTTCTCTCCTTATTTATTATCATACTTTGGTAGGATCTTATTCCCCTCTTATTTTTGGTTTCTCATTATTGCATTTTCCATTCTTTGAGTGAAGATTTCTATGGAGTTTCAAACACTTGTCATTTCAATACCCATTAACTGTACAATTAGTATAATTTTTTTAGACTTGCACATACTCATATCAAGTGACTTATTACCTCTTTTGAATGTGTCTTGGCCATCCTCTTAATTTTTTTCTTGAAGAGTGGATTATTTCTTTCCGATCTCTTCTAAATATCTTGGGATCCTTAGCGATGTATGTTTTGTATATTATTATACAATGGTTACTCTTCCCATAATAGGTGTAAATAATAAGATGCCTGCATTATTGTGATACATGACCTTCATTATTAAAATAAAATAAAAATACTAAAGACTTATATTTGTAATACCTTATAGGGAATCCATTATGTTTGTTTCCTTTCCTTATTTAACTTGCAGTTGATGAAGTTGGTGGATTGTAATCTTTCGATTTCTACTTTGCATTTTCATCATCTCGATGAAGTAGTGATGCAATTTCAACTCCATGAATTGAAGTTTTCCCTCTCCTTGTAAGTGATTCCTTTTCCTCTTGAGATAGACTTATTCTTCCATCTTATCATATTTATTGTTTCTCACTCTTTTGACACATCCTACATTCATCTTAAAGATTTACAAAAATGATTTTAGAAAAAAAATTACCTTCTTTAGGTCATCCATGGTGCATATATGGTATGGATTCCTCCTTTATTTTATTTATATATGTAAAATCATTATTTTATATATATATTACCATATCCAAGGTGATGCAAGAGCATTTATGTGTCACAGGAAATATTGCATTAACCAAACACATATAGGGTTATGTTCTTGTACATTAGACATTACATCTTTAGTTTTGGTATGGTAGAGGCTTATTTTTAGGGTTACATGGGAAAAATTAGTACTTTAACATTTTTAAGACATAAATAACTCCATTTAACTTCAATTAAAAATTTTTATCAATGAGACAAATTAATTTTGATGAGTAGAAAGGTTGTGCATCGTTATTCTTAACAAAAACACTACCTACTTCATCAGGGTTAAATGGATAGAACACTTCATAGAAAGTCAAATGTGAGTACATATTAGGATTCTTATTGAAACAATATGAAATTTTAATAAAAATGACATCTTATCTCAGGCCTGTATACAAAACTTATGGCCTCTACAAGTTAGAGGACTTTATGCAATGACTAAACTATTGGCCTACATTAATGGGTGGTATTTCCACCTTAAGTGGTGGTTTTATAACTATAAAGGAATATTTATAACCATTGAGATAGTTTTAAAATATTTAAGGGTAATTTTAAAACCAATGAGGTAGTTTCAAAACTACCACTCTACTTTAAGTGGTTGTTTTACTGACGCTAATTGAAAAAAAAAAGTAACAACCCAAAATGATGAATTTATTGATGCTAAACATTTTAAATATTTTTGGGAGTTTGAAGAGGAACTCCATAATTTATAAATAGGTAAAAAATATTTTAATCAATTAGTTGGGATTATACGCAGTGGGAAAAAAACAAGTGTGAAAAATAGACAGAAAGAGAGATATTTTTGATAGAGGTTTTTTATGGGGATTTGGGTGTGTGGGTGACTTAAAAAAAACATGGAGTATTAATAATTTCTCATGTCCATTGATGGTTTGTATTGTATTTTTTTCATCTTCATGTTTGTTTATTAATAAATAAGTGTAGTGTGAGTATCATATGCATGCAATAAACTATGAGTGTTTAGTTTCAAATATGAATGTGTTGTGTTAGGTATGTGTCCATTGAGTCCATTAGAGAGTGTTTATTATATGATAAAAGGAAAAGGTTGTCCTTCATTGGACCCCCTAAACCTATTTACATCAACATCCTTACATATTGAGGTCTTTACTTAACCATATTAGGATTGATAATGCCTCGACCATCCTTACCAAGCTCTCTTCCATCATAACCAATCCTTATTACAAATTTAGAGTCAATATATATAATTAATTTCTTAAAATTATCAATAGAATAATTCAATGTAACATTGAAATAAAAAACAAGTGATGGAGTGCTTACCATGCATACCTCTATCATGGTTCGCACATATTTGGTAAAGACTAGTCCCCCTTTTTTTATAGACTATGTATTGTTGCAACATATATAATATACTAATGAAAAATCCTATATGATTAGACCATGTCACTTGAAACTTCTAATTATTTATTTCCAAGTGTTTCTCTAGCATTCTTAGTCCTCTATTATCCTATTCTACTTGTATAGAGAAAGCGTGGACCTCCTCAACTCTTAACCTAGAGGATTTGGTCATGGATGTTTTATTCAACCAATATTATTAAAAAAAACTATCACTTAACTTTACATGTAATATTTTCATAAATCCAACCTCCTATGTGTTAACAAAAATCTCTATAAATCATAAGAAACTTATCGTTCTGATATCAATTAAAATTTAATTTCCCCAAGAAATTATGTTTTTGTAAACTAAGTGAAAATTTATTTTATATTTGTGTTGAAACTACTTGAACTTATAAAATGGTAGGGATTTTATTGTGCTTCCAATAAAAAACACACATGAAAACAAGGGAAAAAATAGTATCTTTTTATGTTGATTAATTTACACAATGGATTTTTTCATGCCCCAACATGAATGTCACTAGGTCAACACAAGTGATTCAATGGACAAAATGGGAAAATGACTCAACAAGCTTACCCATAGACTTTGTGGGGTTTTAATACTCAAAATCTAATTAAATCAAGGGGGAAAATTAGGGTGATTAAGGGTATTATACATGCACTTAAATTCTAATTCTTTATTTACTTAAAACTTTAATTTGTAACTTAAGTGACTTATATATTCACCTACTTTAAAAATTTAAAACTAAATTAAGTTAATGCATAGCCAATTAAAGCCAATTTTTGACAAAAAATTAAATGAATAATAAAATTAAAAAAGAGGGATAAGCTTGACCTAAGATTAAATCCACACCCTTATAGCTATTATATCTTAGCCCTTGATCTCTATGAAACCCTAAACATTTTCCTAGAACCCTAAAAGAAGTTTACAAATTCCCATTTCATGCCCTTGTGCACTCATTTAAGTTTTTCATAGGGTGGAGAGGAGAGGGAGAGGCTTACCCATGCCTCCATCCTTCAATTTTTACAATTAGCACTAATCTTCCCTTTCCCATAAATTATCTCTTGCAAAGCATGGTAATGGCCCCAAAGGCTTTAGATAGGTTTATATTAATTTATTTCATTCATTAGGTAGCTAGGTTCTTGTTGAGACCAACACTCCCCTATCTTTCTTTTTAGAAATGAGGACCACTATCTTTGTTTCCAAAAAGTATGTGTTCTAGATTGAAAGTGAAGAGTTGTCTTATCTTGGATTTTAAAGGCAAATCAATTTTAAAAGGGGAACATGTGATTTGATGCATTTGATCATGTTTACATTTCATGGTTAAAAATTTCTAATAATTGTCTTCAAGGTGATTATTTTCAGGTTCCATGAAAGAAGCTAAGATTCCTAAGGAATGAACCCTAAAGTGGGTTTGAATTTGAATATTTGTGGAAAATACTAGCGAGAAATTTTATTTCCTTTTGATTAAATATTCCTAAGTCTAACTTTATATTAAGCTTAAAATATGTTTTTCATTTAAAATATGATTGAATATTAATATAAAACCTTAGGCTAAACTTTATACATGATCAGGTATTAATTTAAAGCTTATGCTCTTTTACAGATCTAATAGTAATCGCTTGTTTGCTAGATTTGATCCAGTGGTACGACAAGACCAAATTATTTTAAAAAGGACATAAAATTAATGATTTGGGCCTAGTGAATATATAATGGTGATCATTTTCTCAGAGAATTTTATCCAATGATGTGAATTAAATCTGACACCCAAAAGGACATTAACAACTATTAACCACTCAGGACTTGATTCGATGGTTCACATTGCCTCAAAGGTTCTAATTCAATGGTGCACATCAACCTGGAAGCTTCAGGATCTCTCAAAAGCTTTATGCATGACACTCATTCAATGGAACAAAAAAAATTATTGTCTTAAAATTGATAGGTTCATTCCCATCATTTGACATCTATGAGGGCGTATTTGATGGGACCAAACCCGTCAAAATTAACATGAGACATAAAGATTTCATTGTCTTAAATTTGATAGGTTCACCCCCATCATTGACATCTATGAGGATGTATTTGATGGGGCCAAACCCATCAAATTTAAACTAAACAATCCCAGAAGCCTCAAGATCTCCTGAAGGCTTTACGCATAGCACTTGTTCATTGGATTAGATAATTCTATTGTCTTAAATTTAACAGGTTCAATCTCATCATTTGACATCTATGAGGATGTATGTGATGTGATTAAACACATCAAATTTAACCTAGACAATCCCTGAAGCCTTGGGAATTCCTAAGGGCTTTATACGTGGCATTCATTTATTGGATCAATAAATTCCATTGTCTTAAATTTGACAAGTTTGCTCCCATCATTTGACATCTATGAGGACGTATTTGATGTGACCAAACACATCAAATCTAAATTAGAAATTTTTTAAAGCCTAATCAAAGGGGGTATTTTTAAAAACCTTTTAATAAATTCCTGGATTTTTACGAAGATGAACTTAGTATATAAAGATCTTAGCCTAAGTCATTTTGTGTTTTTTAAACATAAAATTTTAAATGACATTTTTAAACCTAAGATTTATATGATCATGTAACTGATTAAAAGGTAAGCATCTTATAGGATCTAATGGTGATCACTTGCTCATTAGATTTGATCTAATTGTGTGATGAAGTTGAGGACTTTTCAAAGGCCTCATGAGCTTGATACATGGTACAATCAATAAGCTCAAAGATCAAGAACCAATAAAATTTAAGGACTTGGATTTAGCTTTTCAAAACAACATAAATGGGACTGTTGAAAACCAATGGTCACTCTTCAAATGGAATTTATGAAATTTGCTATGAAAGGCATGGAACCCTGCCACATAAGCTCCACGTAAGCATGGAGGATCAAAATGAAAGATATCTCATGATTGAAAACATAAAAGACATGATAGTAAGGTTATATCATATCTAAGGCACATATGAGATAAAATTTGGATGTTTTGGTCATTAAAGCCAAAAACCTTGAACCCTTTATAAAGAAGGCCAGAGTTGGTTCAATTGATTATGTGACACTTGAGATAATTGTGAACTGAATCTAGAGCAAGTGATTTAGTAAGAACTTTTATAGTTTTGCAACTACAATATAGTGTTATCAATGGCATCAGGTAGGCAACAGATGAAGATTGAAGTATAACTTTATCTAACTTCAGATAGTGAAGGAAGGGTCTTTAGAGACACAAAATTAGATTTAACATCCTTGAATGTGCATTGAATCAAAAATTGGTCTAAATTATTTTTCTTTATAGAGGATTTGAAACCAATTTCCCAAGAATAAAAGAGGAGTGATTTAGTGTTCCAAAGATACAAAGATTTAGTATCAATTCTAATGTCAGGACTTCATCATGCAGTTGCTACACCAAAGGTAATGCATTGCATTGATCTTCTTATTCCTCTTTTTTTGATTGTAGAATAGATGGAAAATGGATTATTCATGAAGGAAGTATCAACAAAGTTGCATGCATATCTCTCATGGCCTTTGAGACTTATTATAAGCTCCCTTTGCCTCATGTCGATCTCCCTTCCTTAAGAGAATGGACAAATTCCCAAAACTTGGATACAATCCTCTCACCTTGGTTAATCCAAGGTTCCCATGTTTTCAGGACCTCAAATGGTGAGTTTCATATTTCCCAATTTAAGGAAGGTGTTAGGGTAGCTATGAATTTATTGAATAGAGCCTTTGGTTACTCTTATACTACTTATTTAAGTAAGGTTTGGGTATTTTATATCCATTACATGTTGGAGCAGAACTTTACCCCTCCTATTAGAGACTTAATAAGTTTTTGCTTGGCCAAACAATTTATAACAATCAAGAGAAAGACTTCCAAGCAATTATTTATGATGTCTTACCTCTTGGATGCACTCCTAGCCTCTATTTATTTCCCTGGCATTCAAAATTGGTCCCATGATGGTAGATCTACCATTTCCCATCATTGCTCCAAATTACATATTTTCAAATACAGGAATCACATGTAGTTCATATGTGATGGTATCTTCCCAGTCATTTTGAGGCAATCACTGGTGTCCCTATGCCCAAGCTTCATCTTCTAATCAAAATACAAGTAGACACCATGAGGGATGTGTGGTTCTATCAAAATTGCACTGTAATAAGGATAGAGGGAATCATGGTCCAACCATACAAATTGCCTATATATGTTCCCAGTAAGCTTGCAGAGAAAGAAATTATTTATAAAATAATCAAGGGAATGGATTGGTACTACAAGAATAATAAGAAATCTCAAGTTCATCCCTTTCCACTAGACATTGGCAAAATTGTAATCAAGGATTAGAAACAACTGGAGATCATAGTGGTGCATAGGAACTCTTTTGATTTACAACTAGATGATCTTAAGATGTGGGACCCAAATGATAGAGTGGCTAACCATATTCAGGATAAAAAGGTCCCAAAATATGAATACAAAAATCAACTAAGTGTGGGAGATGGCATTTACACAAAGGAAAAGAAATTTTAAGAAGTCTTGTCTAGGGTTAAAAACTACAACATAAATTTAGAACATAGCTTGGTCAGGGATAATAAGCCTTTAGAAGAAATATGGCAATTACATCCTTTACAGTATCACTTTTTTCCAAGACCATCTGGGACTACACATCAAGAACCACCTATTAAGGGATAATTTTTTGAGCCTTAGTTGGAAAATTGACAAAGTCATCCCAGATTGGGCAACCTAAGGATGTAGAGGGAAAAGGTAAAGCTATAATTTAAGAGTCTTTCACTAAGCATAGACCTAGTGAAGGTCCCCAAATTCAGGAATCCCCACCAAGGCCTTCTTCCCTAATAGAGGCTATTAGCATGATTGCTTTGGAAACTAGAGAAATAGTAGAAAGTGCCCTTATTAATACCATAGCTTATTATGGTTTAGATAAGGAAGAAGACCCATTTGAGGAATTAAGCAAGGAATTAGTTCCATTAGGCATTGGAAAGAGACAAACATAATTAGCCTTAGTTCCTTTAGCTCTAAGAAAGAGGCCTACACGTTAACTTTCACTCACACTACTAGTGAAATAAACCTCTTCAATCATGAGAATCCTATTTATGGACCAACCATTCTTGGTTGGTTTGTTTATGGGAAGTTTCAAAAAATCCCATCTCTTTCTCATTCACTGGATTTGACTCAAATGGACATAGGTGTTCAGGATAATGTCAAGCCTTGGATTTAGGATATGATGAAAAAACAAGCAGAGAGAGGCAACCAAATTCTTCACAACAAGGAAAGCTAATGGGTTGGTAACCCAGGAGCCTCTGGGAGTTCAAATGTAGAGATTCCTAAAAAAACCACAAGTGAAAAAACTTGACCCTCAGGTCTAATTTAATCTAGATACATCAACTCTTGAGAGAGTAGAGACCAAGAAAATTACTGTTGGTACTAAGGATTTCACCTTTCAAAAGGTGGAATCATTTTCAGGTTTAAATCTTATTCTAGGTAGGCAGCAGGGAAACATCATATTTTTCAAGAGGATATAACGAGTATGGTAATATCCCAGTCAACAATGACCTTGGCTAGAGTTCAAGGAATGAAGCAAAGGATTCTCAACTTGGAAAAAGAAAAGCAATATTTGGAAGCTTAGGTCCTCCTTTCAATTCTTAAAGACATATTACAAGCATTGAATGTATCCTTGATGGATCCATTTGAGAATTTGAAAAGCATCAAATCTAGATTGAGTGCTTTAGACCATCAAGCTGAGATGGCACAAGCCTTAATCACCTAGTGGCAAAATTCTCAGGCTTAGATGGAGGAGCTAATCAAGGTGCATAAGACAAAGTAGGTATTAGACTTCAAGATGATCAAACTTAGACATTTGGATATCTTAATGGTAGTTTTGATAGATAAACAAGAGGATTTGATCACCTAGAGTAATGATGTTAGGGACTTCATCAAGAGAGACACAGACTTGGTAAACCAAATTGAGAAACTTTTAGGGAATCTATTAGATAACCCTTCTCAAACCACTACTATAGGCCTGATTGATGATGAAGAATTCAAGTTGAGGGTTGGATCTCCCATCAAAAACATCCAAAATAGAAAAGTTCATTTAGCTAAGGACAAAAAAAATACCCTTGATACCATTATTTTTGTAGGGAAGCAGATTTCAAAATCCTAATGTATCAAATAACTTCTATCTTGGGTAGGTAGTGAATTTGAAAAGTTAGCAGATAAAGAAGAGGATTGTCTAATGAAGCCTGGAGTGGATTTTGAGCTGATCAACGAACAATACACCAAGGTGAAAGACTTCCTCAAATAAGGATAATTGAAGGGCCTACCAATGAAATTATTAAGATAATTTTATTTTTGTAAAGTATATGCTAGTCTGTTAACATATACTCTTTCTTGTCATGTTGACATGTGACCTTCCACGTTGTATCTTTATATTAAGGACATTGTCCTTATTCACATGTTGATATTTTGAAAGTTAACTGGTTAACTACCTATGTTTCTTATGAATAGGTAGATGGTTACCATTTTTAAGGGAGAGTTTTTGAACAATTAATACTAGGAGCATTTAATACAATTAAGGAATTCTGAAAAGTTTGTCTGGATAGTTTTTTTAAATGTCTATGCTATCTCTCAATTGTGGAAATTCATGTTAAATTTGAATGATTTTTCTTGTTTTGAGTCACATTCTTTTTCATATGATAGTTAATTTATGTTAAATTCTAGATTAACTATAAAGATTTCAAGTATACTTCATTTTATTTGCTTTGCATTTGGATGTACTTATGTTATTTAGATCATAATAACCAAATTTTAAAGTAAACTTAGTTCTTACTTATGATTCATACTATTCCTCTAAATCTTACCTCATTTGTGATGTAATTTGAGCTTATGCTATTTTATAACATAAATTGGTTTAATGTGTACTCAAAGTAATTTGAATCTTGTCATAATATTTGATATGAAAATTTGCAATCACATCTCTTTCTTCCTTACCCTTCCTTTTTCTTATTTTTTCATCAAGATTCACTCTAGCTTAAAGATCATTGTTAATAATCATTTAGTTTAAATTTCAAGTCCTCAAAATTATTAAGTATTCAAATTATGTAGACCCTGGTGGCTCCCAACCACTAAATGAAATAAATATTGTGGACAATTTTCATACTTTGCTTCTATTTCACCACAAACAATCACTGAATAGTCACAAATTGTAACTCATGCCATGGATTCTTAGAATCCTAAAATGAGAAGTGTTATTCAACACTAAGAGCACCTGTGGTATAGTTTGAAGCATCAACAGGAGAAGCTCCACTAGTGCCAGAAGGAGGGCCTCATTGAAGACACATAATATCTTTCACGTGTATTTGATTAAATATATTTGCATTATACATGATTATGTTTCTAATAGCATAGATTATGTAAAGATTGGTGACCTTTGTGGAAATATGGATTTTGTTGATGAGAATTTATTAGTATTTGGAGTTAGGATGGCTTATTTTGTTCAAAATTGATAATTATTTGACAATAAGAGGTTTATTTGAGTCATAAGTAATAAATATTGGTCATCTTTGCATAATTCAGTACATCTTTGCACTTGTTTAGTTAAAGATTTATGTCCTTTTTCCTCTTATGAAAAAATTCTTGAAAATTAAGCTTAGTATGCATATTATTTGTCATTATTTGGAAATTAATGTACTATGCTATGTTTTAAAATAGGGTCCTTAATATTCAAGATAGAATTACCAAGGATTAGGACTAGATCGCATTCAGAGACTAGAGAACCCTTGCTCGAACTCAAAATTCACAGAAGGACTAGAAAAGATAGAGGAAGACGTAGGTATTATAAATCTTTACCATCATCACCTTTGCAAGGAATTTCTATGTTTTATCTTCATCCAAGCATGGCATGTCTTGGAAGTTCCCCTATCAATATACTAGGTGCAGTTCATGATTTACCACATAATCCTAAAAAATATTTGCCAATATTTAGTCCAACTAGTATTACAACTGCTAAAGAACATGTTAAATATTTCAAAGTTGCATTAAGATTATTAAATGTTATTCATGAATATGTAGCTTGTAGGTTGTTCCTATTTACTTTAAAAGATGCTACATATGAATGGTTCCTTAATTTGCCTGACAATTGTATTATCTCAAGGAATAACTTTGACATAATTTTCATTGATCAATTTGGAAAGATCATAAGCCATTGTGTCATCTATCATCAATTTACAACTATTAAGAGAGATAAAAGTGAACATATTAGGTCCTTTAATGTTAGGTCCCAAAAAAATGTTTAGTCAGACCATGGATCCATATAAACCTAACAAAGCTTTAGCTTTGGAGGTTTATAAAGATGTTGTTGACCCCATGACTTCTATGTTTTTAAAGATATCCCTTCTACTTATTATCACATTAGCTCAAGCTTATTTTGAAGCTATGGTTATTACTGACCAAATGCAACCCCAAAGACAGATGGCTTATTCTATCCCAAATGTTAATCCTCAAATGCCTGCATTAAACCTTTTCCCAAATAATAACCAAAATACTCTAGCATTAAACCAATTTTCTACTTTGAATGTGTTGCCTACTAGTCATGCTACCCCTAATCAAAATTTAGGTTTCTTAAGCCATCAAGTTACCAATGGATTTCATGACAATGACCAGAAAGCTTTAGTGCCTATCAATGGAATTAACAGTAACCAAGGTCAAAATATTGAGGTTCCAAAAAATGAGAATGAGTATATATTAAAAATGGTACAGAAGCTTAGCACTGATTTTCTACAATTGAAAAAATAAGTTGGTAATGTTAATAACAATTTTGGAAGGAACTTCACTTTTCAAAAGTTCAACAGCCCTGGGAATAGGTTTCATAATGATAGTTTCTATAATAACAAAGCTAATGAGCCTTTTTCCTAGCAAAAAGAATATGGATATAAACCTCACTGATACTACCTTACTAGATTAATATAGGGTGCATGCTATTTCCAAGCATGGTGAGATTGATTGTATTGAGTTTTGTAAAGCTTTTGAAGCTTTTCAAGAAGAACTTGACACATTTGAAGTGGTTTCAAACAAAGATGTTGTTACAAATTCTTCTGAATCTAAACCACCTGACCAAATGCATATGGTGGAAAATTTTTAATTACCTTTTAAAGAGGATAATGATCCTAAAAATATTCTTGAGGAGATTCAAGGATTCCAATTTTTTTTGAAGACATATCCTTTGAGAAATAGGAAAAAAAAACCATTGACTGCCTCTACCCCTCCTAATAATTATGGAACCCCTCCAGACACTATATCAAAGAATAATCCTGAACCCCCTAGAAGAATTTCTTCTAAGCTAACTGTTGATCCTCCAAGCAAAACTGGCTACAATATTGTGGAGGATATGAAAAGGATTAAAGCCAATATCAATCTGCACAAGTTAACTCAGATCACATAATAAAGAGACTTAATCTTAGAATCTTTGTCTAATAAAATTGGGAAGCCCCCTAAGAGTGATAGTGCAAATGTAATTACTCAAGTAATCAAATCAGAGTTTCCATCTTTTTTACTAATATCTAGGATATTTGGGAAGAATGTTCATAATTATCTTTTAGATTCTACAGCTTCAACAAACATTATGCCTGCTAGGATATATGAACAACTCAGGTTAACTCCAATCAAGTCTAATAGGGAAGTCACTCAATTGGATAAATCCAAGGTTAAGGTTATAGGAGAATTATTGAATGTGCATATATAGCTAGCTAGTGAACCAAGGGTTCAACAATTCATTGATATGCAAGTAGTATAAATGCCTAGTGTTTATGGATTAATTTTGAGTAGAGAATGGATTAAGGCTTTAAATAGATATATGTCTACTAATTTCTCACACTTATGGCTTCCTTGGAAAGGTGTGCTAAATCAAATAAGAGTGGAAAGGGAACCTAAAATAAAACACATGATAATAAAATATAATGTTGTTAATGAAAGAGTAAATTTATTGGATTCTGATTTGAGAGTTTTCTCTTTGGAAATTACAAAAAAACAAGTTTCTAAGATTTCTCCTCAAATTCTTGGTTTGTGGAAGTTATACATTGATGGTGCCAAGTGAAAATTGGGATCAGGAGTTGGTATTATATTGATAGATCCTTTTAAAAAGTAATACCATGCAGCTTATAAGTTACAATTCCCTTACACCAATAATTTAGCTGAGTATGAGGTTCTCATACTTGGATTATAGTTTTCCATTAAACACAAAGTTAAGGAGCTCCTTTTCTATGGAGACTCTGAACTTGTGGTTAACCAAGTGAGGAGTACATATTAGTGAAAATTGTCTTACTTAAAAAGATATAAGTTTAGGGTGTGGGACGTGATCAAATATTTTGATGCCTTCAATATCTTGGTTGTTCTAAGAGAAGATAACAAAGATGATAATGAGCTTGCCTCTGCTACAACTAACCTCATGCCTAATCATGATTTTCAAAGCATTAGTATTGAGCTAGTACCATGTCCTTCAATTCTCGACAATGTAAATCATTTCCAAGTTTTCAATGATGATCAACAAATCATAGATTTCTTGACTAATTCTGGAGCTTTTAAAGCTCACATTATTGATGAAACTTCTCATGAAAAATAACTTAATGATAAAATCATCCAATTAAGTGACAATAAGATACCTAATGGGATTATTTCATTGAAAAGACTATTTGATCTTGACAAGATTTTTGAGGTAACTAAATAACCTAAGGTAAATGATAGAGATTATCATGTGACAAACTTTGGTCCACATGATCATCCCCAAATGGTGAATATAGGGAAGGCTTGCACTGAAATGGAAATTAGAATAGCTAGAGAGTTATTTACAAAATGCAAGGATGTAATTGTTTGGTCTTATGAAGATTTGAAAATATTTGATCCAAGGGTCATTACTCATACTATACCTCTTCAAGAGGGTTTCAAACCTTTTAGATAGAAGCAAAGGCTAGTCAACCCTATTTGAGAATCCATGATTTTTAAAAAAAGTCAAGAAGTTGTTAGATGCAAGGATAGTGTTTCCTATTAGACATTCCACTTGGGTGGTAAACCTAGTCCTAGTAAAAAAAAGGAATGGAGAAATAAGATTATGCATAGATTTTAGGAATCTAAATAGATCATCTAAAAAGGATGATTATTGTTTACCTTCTCTAGACCAAGTTATCCAAACTATTTCAGGATATTCTATGATGTCCTTTTTGGATGGATTTTTTGGATGTAACCAGGTGCTTGTTGCTCTAGAGGACAGGATGAAAATAGCTTTTAATACTAAATGGGGAACATATGCTTACAAGAGAATGCCTTTTGGATTAACTAATGCAAGGGAAATTTTCAAAGGGCCATGGATCATGATTTCCAAGGTTTAGTGGGCAAGTGTATCATCACATATATGGATGGTCTTGCAATATTTTAGAGAAATAGATAAGAACATTTCATATATTTAAGACGAGTATTTGATAGATGCAGAAAGTATGGTGTATCTCTTAATCCCAATAAAAGTATATTATGTGTCACTGAAGGAAAATTATTGGGACATGTCATTACCAAAGATGGGATTTCCATAGATCCTAATAGAGTAGAGGCCATTTCTAAAATTGGGTTGCCTAGCAGCCAAAAATAACTTAAGTCATTCTTTGGCAAGATTATTTTTATGAGGAAGTTTATTTCAGGCTTTGCTAAGATTGTCAAACCTTTGAATGATATGCTTAAAAAATATGCTATAATTTATTGGAATCAAAAATATAATAAGGCCTTCACTGAAATTAAGAAGGCAATCATTGAAGCTCCAATTCTCATAAGTCCTAATTTCTCAAAAGATTTCTATCTATATTCATTTGCTTCTAAGCATACTATGGCTGCAGTGTTAACTCAAAAGGTTGATGAAAATGATCATCCCATAGCTTTCATGAGCACTAACTTCAAAAATGTAGAAGTGAATTATTAAATGATTGATAAGCAAGCTTATGCATTGGTAAAGGTAGTAAAAAAATTTAGACATTACCTCCTTAGAAATAAGGTACATGCCATATTACCTGATCCTGCTACAAAGCTTATGTTGAGTCAGAATGAGCTTGTAGAAAGAAGAGGCAAGTGGATGGTAATTCTAGAAGATTATTATATAGAGATTAAAATATCCAAATTAGTGAAATGTCAAGGTTTAGTTTAGATGATCACCGGTGTTAATCCAAAATTCCATGTCATGCAAATAAATCAACAAAACTTCTAACCCAATGAGTGATATGAATATATTATCCATTTACTTGTTAATGGTGTTTGTCCACCAGGATTTATAAGAAAACAAAAGAGATCCTTGAGGCTCAAAGCAACTCATTACCTCATCAAGAATGGAGTCTTGGATAGGAGGAACTTTGAGGGAATTTATTTAAGATGTGTGTCCAAGGAAGAAACAACTTGAATTATGACTACTTTCCATGATAAGCTAGGAAGTGGACACCCTTCAAGAAGAAACATAGCTCACAATATTCTTAGGGTTAGATATTATTGGCCCACCCTCTTCAAAGATGCTTATAAGCATGTAAGGGAATGTCATTCATGCCAAATTTTTAGCACAAAGGAGCCAAAGGCAGCCATGCCTTTGCAACCTGTGATGGTGGATAAAACTTTTGCACAATGGGGATTAGAGTTTGTGGGAGTAAAAAATCCCAATTCTTTTGAAGGTCATAAGTATGTCCTAACTATTATGGATTATTGTACTAGGTGGACCAAGTTAGTAACCACTAAGTAATGCAAAACAAAGGAGGTGATCAATTTCCTAGAGGAAAATATTTGTACTAGATTTGGAACCCTAGTTTCTTTGGTTTGTGATAATGGATCTGTATTCATTTCTATTGAAATGATAGAATGGGCTTATGAACAAGGTATTGCACTCAAGTTTTCTTCTAATCAATACCCTCAAGGAATTGGTATCTTTGAATCCACAAATAAAAATTTGATGAAAGATATCAAAAAATCTATTGAAGATAGACCTAGAACATGGCATAAAATTCTTAAGTTTGCATTATGGGCAGATCAAATTAGGATCAAATAAGCTTTAAAATCCTCACCATTTTTGTTGGTATATGGTCAAGAACCCATCTTTCCCATAACCTTGAAGTTGCCTACGTTTACATTCATGCAAGAATACATGGAAGGTAGTCATGAACTTGATAATTATCGGTTGTTAGACATTATTCAAATGGAAGATGTCAGAGAAAAGGCATTTATAGACTTCATTAGGCACCAATCAACCATGAAAAGATGGGTTCATAAAATATTTAAAACAAAGGTGTTTAGGTAGGGATATCTAGTCCTTGTTTGGGACAAAGCATCATAACCTAAAGGTAAACATGGTAAATTCACCCCTTTATGGATTGACCCATACCAAATTACAGAATTCTTGGGCAACAATACTTTCAAGTTGAAAGATCTCTAAGGAGCAGAGTTCATATTGCCTACTAATGGACAATATCTCAAACATTACTTTACTACTATCCCACCAGGGGTCTTCATGGAATAAATGTGTAAGATTGTTAAAGTTAGAGTAGGTAGGCTAGTTAGTTTCTTTTCTTGCTTTATTTTGTTTTTTCCTTTTCTTGTTGGGTTTGTAAATATTTGTTTGTTTATGTTTTGTTTTCCTTTCTTGCTTGGTGGTATTACTTGGTTGTGGTATAATCTTGTGGTATTATTTTTTATTTGGAAATTGCTCAAGAGAGTATGGGTGAAATTTATAAAAGGTGAACATTATGTCACAATAAAGTATCATGAAGAAGCCAATGGCACTGGTATAGATTGGTATATGAAATCAATATATTACAAATATTTAAATCTTATTCTGAATTAAAACTTGGTTTTAAGAATAGTCATATGTATATGATGTGAATTTAGTTTGTTAACTCATATTCATGCTTACACTTAAAACATATCCTTATCATGAACTCAAGTTTCAATTAAAGGAGATTATCCTAAGGCCAGAACATTTGATCAAATCCTTAAACCTGGCTAATCTAGTTCCCAACCTTTGTTGGAAGCAAAAAATGATGATTAAAAAAAGGAAAAAGGCTTATTGTCAAATCAAAAGCTTTTGAAGCAAAGGTGATTTAGGTAATCTCCATCAGGGCCATAGACACCTGGCTAGAAGTGGATCAAGACCTTGAGTGGAAGCAAAGGTATCTCTGTCGGGGCTATAGAAGCTTGGCTAGCAGAAGAGCAATGCCCAAACCTTCCTTGAACTAAGAGTTGTTATTCTCAAAGAATATGTAAAATTCTCAAAATCAAATACAATGGACCAAAAGGACATGAACCCAGACATTGTTTCTTAAAGTTCATAACAAATAGTAAGTGGAATCAAAGCACACACTACAAGTTTATGTTCTAATATCTAAGTTCAGATTTTATACTTAAGGATCTTATTTCAATCTAAGGTTGATTTAGGAAAGAGCATATGTCTAAATGGGATATAGAGTTTATGTACAGGTTTAAAAATAGAGTCTTGTGTTCTAACATATTGCTATGTTGCCCCTGTGAGTCACCATTTATTGAGACCAACACCTCCTATCTTTCTTTTTTGAAAGGAGGGCCCCTGTATTTATTTCCAAAAAAGTCTGTATTTGAGATTGAATGTGAAGAGTTGTCTTCTCTTGGATTTTAAAGGCAAATCAATTTTAAAAGGGGAACATGTGCTTTGATGCGTTTGATCATGTTTACGTTTCATGGTTCAAAATTGCTAATAATTATCTTCAAGGTGATTAGTTGTAGGTTCCATGGAAGAAGCTAAGATTCCTAAGGAACAAACCCTAAAAGGGGTTTGAATTTGAATATTCACAGAAAATACTAACGGGAAATTTTATTTCCTTTCGATTAAATATTCCTAAGTCTAACTTTATATTGAGCTTCAAATATGTTTTTTTTAAAACATGACCAAATATTAATATAAAACCTTAGGCTAAACTTTATACATGATCGGGTATTCATTTAAATCTTATGCTCTTTTATAGATCTAACAGTAATCGCTTATTTGTTGGATTTGATCCAACGGTGTGACAAGCTTGAAGTATTTTAAAAAGGACATACAACTAATGATTTGGGCTTAGTGAATATATAACGGTGATCATTTGCTTAGAGGATTTGATCCAATGATGCAAATTAAATCTAACACCCAAAAGGATGTTAACAACTATTAACCACTCAAGACTTGATCTGATGGTTCAAATTACCTCAGAGGTTATAATCTAATGGTGTGCATCAACCCAAAAGCTTTAAGATCTCTCAAAGGCTTTACCTATGGCACTTGTTCATTAGACCAAAAAAAAATATTTTCTTAAAATTGATAGGTTCACTCCCATATTTTAATGTTTGTGAGGACATATTTGATGGGACCAAACTCATCAAAATCAACATGAGATAGAAATATTCCATTGTTTTAAATTTGATGGGTTCACCCCCATCATTTGATGTCTACGAGGACGTATTTGATGGGACCAAACCCATAAAATTTAAACTAAACAATCCTAGAAGCCTCAGGATCTCTCATAGGCTTTATATGTGGCACACATTCACTAGACCAAAAAATTCTATTGTCTTAAATTTGACAGGTTCACTCTCATTATTTGACATTTGCGAGGATGTATTTGACATGATCGAACCCACCAAATTTAACCTAGACAATCCTCAAAGCCTTAGGAATTCCTAAGGGATTTACACATGGCATTTATTTATTGGATCAATAAATTCCACTGTCTTAAATTTGACAGGTTCCTCCCATCATTTGATGTCTGTGAGGATGTATTTGACGTGACCGAACCCATCAAATTTAACTTAAATAATTTTTAAAGCCTAATCAAAGGGGGTATTTATAAAAACCTTATAAGAAATTCTTATCTTTTTATGAAGATGAGCTTAGTATATAAATATCTTAGCCTAAGTCACTTTGTGTTTTTTAAACATAAAATTCTAAATGATGTTTTTAAACCTAAGATTTATATGATCATGTAACTGATTAAAAGGTAAGCATCTTATAGGATCCAATGATGATCACTTGCTCACTAGATTTGATCCAACGGTGTGATAAAGTTGAGGACTTTTCAAAGGCCTCATGAGATTGACACATGACACAACCAATAAGCTCATAGATCAAGAACCAATGAAATGTAAGGACCTAGATTCAGCTTTTCAAATCAACATAAAGGGGACTTTTGAAAACCAATCGTCACTCTTCAAATGGCATTTATGAAATTTGCTATGAAAGGCATGGAACCCTACCACATAAGCTCCACATAAGCATGGAAGATCAAAATGAAATATATCTCATGATTGAAAACACAGAAGACATGATATTAAGGTTCCATCGTATCTAAGGCATGTATGAGATCAAAGTTATATGTTTTGGTCATTAAAGCCAAAAACTCTGAACCCTCTATAAAGAAGGCCATAGTTAGTTTAATTGATTATGTGACACTTGAGATAATTGTGAACTAAATCCAGAGCAAGTGCTTTAGTAAGAAATTTGATAGCTTTGAAACTACAATAGAATGCTATCAATGGCAGTGGGCAGACAATAGATGAAGATTGAAGTAGAAATTTATCTAACTTTAGATAGTGAAGAAAAGGTCTTTAGAGACATAGAATTGGATTTAACAACCTTGAATGTGCATGGAATCAAAAATTAGTCTAAATTATTTTTCTTTATAGAGGAGTTACAAATAATTTCCCAGGAAGAAAATAGGAATGCTTCAGTGTTCCAAAGATATAAGGATTTATTATCAATTCAAATGGTAGGCCTTCATCATGAAGCTACTAAACCAAAGGTAATGCATTACATTGATCTTTTTATTCCTATTTTTGTTGACTACAAAATAGATGGAAAATGGATTATTCATAAAGAAAGTATCAACAAAGTTACATGCATATCTCCCATGGCCTTTGAGACTTATTATAATCTCCCTTTGCCTCATGTCGATCTCCCTTCCTTGAGAGAATGGAAAAATTCCCATAATATTGATACAATCCTCTCACCTTGGTTAATCCAAGGTTCTCATGTTTTCAGGACCTCAAATGGTGAGATTCCTATGCCTAATTTAGGGAATGTGTTAGGGTAGCTATTAATTTATTGAACAAAGCCTTTGGTGCCTCTTGTACTACTTATTTAAGTAAGGTTTGGGTATCATATGTCCATTACATGTTGGAGAAAAACTTAACCCCTCCTATTGGAGATTTAATAAGATTCTTTTGGCCAAACAATTTACATCAATCAAGAGAAAGACTTCCAAGTAATTCTTTATGATGTCTTACCTCTTAGATGCAATCCTAGCTTCTATTAATTTCCTTGGCATTCAAAATTGGCCCCCTAATGGTAGATATACCATTTCCCATCATTAATCCAAATCAAATATTTTCAAATACAAGAATCACATGTAGTTCATATGTGATGGTATCTTCCCAATCATTTTTTAGGCAATCATTGGTGTCCCTATGCCTAGCCTTCATCCTCTAATCAAAAGACAATTAGAGGCCATGGGAGAAGTGTGGTTCTATCTAGATTGAAATATAATAAGGATAGAGGGAATCATGGTCCAACCATATAGATGGCCTATATATGTTCCTAGTAAGCTTGCAGAGTGAGAAATTTCTTATCAAATCATCTAGGGAATGGATTGGCACTGCAAGAAGAATAAGAAAGCTCAAGTTCATCCCTTTCCACTGGATATTGACAAAATTATAATCAAGGATTGAAAATAGCTATAGATCATGATGGTGCATAGGAATTATTTTGATCTATAACTAGATGATCTTGAGATGTGGGACCCCAATGATAGAGTGGCTAACCATATTCAAGATAAAAAGGTCCCAAAAGATAAATACAAACATCAACCAAGTTTGGGAGATGGCACTTATAGAAAGGCAATGAAATTTGAAGAAGTCTTATCTAGGGTTAAAAACTACAACATAAATTTAGAACATAGGTTGGTCAGGGATAATAAACCTTTAGGAGAAATATGGCAATTACATCCTTTACATTATCACTTGTTGCCAGGACCATCTGGGACTACACATCAAGAACCACCTATTGAGGGACAATCTTCTGAGCTTTAGTAAGGAGAATTGACAAAGTCATCCTAGATTAGGCAACCTAAAGATGTAGAGGGAAAAGGTAAAGCTATAATTAAAGAGTCCAACATTGAGCATAGACCTAGTGAAGGTCCCTAAATTTAGGCATCCCCACCAAAGCCTTCTTACCCAATAGAGATTATTAGCATGATTGATTTTGAAATTGGAAAAATAGTAAAAAGTACCCTTATTAATATCAAATATTCTTATAGTTTAGATAAGGAAGAAGACCCATTTGAGGAAGCAGGCAAGGAATTGGTTCCATTGGGCAGTGGAAAGAGACAGGCAAAATTAGCCTTAGTTCCTTTGGCTCTAAGAAAGAGGCCTAGGTTAACTTTCACTCAACTTACTAGTGAAATAACCATCTTTAGTGATGAGAATCCTATTTATGGACCAACCATTTTTGATTGGTTTGTTTATGGGAAGTTGCAAAAAATCCCATCTCTTTTTCCTTCATTGGCTTTGACTCAAGTAGGCATAGTGTTTAGGGTAATGTCAAGCCTTGGATTCAAGATATGTTGAACAAACAAGCAGAGAGAAGCAACCAAATTATTCACAACAAGGAAAGCTAATGAGTTTGTACCCCAAGAGCCTCTAGGAGTTCAAATGTAGAGATTCCTAAATAACCACAAGTGAAAGAACTTGACCCTTAGGTCCAGTTTAATATATATATATCAACTCTTGAGAGAGTAGAGACCAAGAAAATTATTGTTGGTATTGAGGAGTTCACCTTTCAGAAGGTGGAACCATTTTTAGGTTTAACTCTTATTCTAGGGTAGGAAGTAGGGGAGCATCCTATTTTTCAAGAGGATATAGCTAGTATGGTAATAGCCCAGTCAACAATGACCTTGGTTGGAAGGAATGAAGTAGAGGATTCTCAACTTGGAGAAAGAAAAACAAGATTTGGAAGCTCAAGTCCTCCTTTCAATTCCTAAGCACGTATTACAAGCATTGAATGTATCCTTAATGAATGCATTTGATAATCTGAAAAGAATCAAGTCTATATTGAGTGATTTGGACCATCAAGCTGAGATGGCACAAGCCTTAATCACCTAGTGGTAGAATTCTCAAGCTCAGATGGAGGAGCTCATCAAGGTGCATAAGACAAAGCAGGTATTGGACTTAAATATTATCAAACTTAGACATCTTGATATATTCATGTTATTTTTGATAGATAAATAAGAGTATTTGATCACCTAGAGAAATGATGTTAAGGACTTCATCTAGAGAGACACAAACTTGGTAAACCAGATTGAGAAACTTCTAGGGAATCTATTAGATAACCCTTCTCAAATCACTACTATAGGCCTGATTGATGATGAATAATTCAAGTAGAAGGTTGGAAGTCACATCCAAAACATCAAAAATAGAAAGGTCATTTGGCTAAGGACAACTAGAAGACCCTTGATACCATTATTTTTGTAGGGAAGCAAATTGCAGAAGCACAATGTATCAAAGAACTTGTAATTGGGCAGATAGTGAATTTAACAAGTTAGCAGATAAAGAAGAGGATTGTCTAATGAATTCTAAAGTGGATTTTGAGCTGATCAAGGAATAATACACCAAGGTGAAAGAATTCCTCAGACAGGGCTAATTGAAGGGCCCACCAATGAAATTATTAAGAGAATTTTCTTTTTGTAAAGTATATGTTAGTCTGTTAGCATATAATTTTTATTATCACGTTGACATGTGACCTTCCATGTTGTATCTTTATATTAAGGACAAATGTCCTTATTTTCATGTTGATATTTTGAAATTTAACTAGTTAACTACCTATGTTTATTATAAATAGGTAGATGGTTACCATTTGTAAGGGAGAGTTTTTGAGCAATTGATACAAGGAACATTTAATACAACTAAGGAATTCTAAAAATATTATCTAGAAAATTTTGTTAAATGTCAATCCTATCTCTCAATTATGGAAATTTGTGTTGAATTTGAATGATTCTTCTTGTTTTGAGTCACATTCTTTGTCATATGGTAGTTAATTTGTGCTAAATTCTAGATTAACTATAAATATTTCAATTATACTTCATTTTATTTGCTCTACATTTGGATGTACTTATGTTATTTAGATCATAATAACAAACTTTTAAAGTAAACTTGGTTCTTACTTATGATTCATACTATTCCTCTAAATCTTGCCTAATTTATGATGTAATTTGAGCTTATGCTATTTTATAACATAAGTTAGTTTAATGTGTACTCAACATAATTTGAATCTTGTCATAATATTTGATATGAAAACCTGAAATCACGTGTCTTTCTTTCTTCCTTACCTTTCCTTTTTCTTATTTTTTCATCAATATTCACTCTAACTTAAAGATCATTATTTATAATCATTTAGTTTAACTTTTGAGTCTTCAAAATTATTAAGTATTCAAATTGTGTAGACCCTAGTGGCTCCCAACCACTAAATGAAATAAATATTGTGGATAGTTTTCATACTTTGCTTCTATTTCACCATAGATAATCACTAAATAGTTACAAACTACAACTCATGCCATGGATTCTCATAATCCTAAAATGAGAAGTGTTATTCAACACTAAGAGCACTTGTGGTATAGTTTGAAGCATCAACAGGTCTATAAGTTTAAGCTTATTTACAAGTATACTCTTTAGATCTAGGGTACATAATCTTATTATTTGAGCCATGTGCTCTAATTTTTTAATGTGGTTTTGATTTTTAGTTTGATAAGTAAAATCTAATCTAAATATGTTTTTCAGGTTTGAGGTATAGGTGGAGGAGCTATTAGAAGCAAAGGTTGGAAACAAGGTGTCTTTACAAGTTCTAATGCTCCCATGGATCCCAAATGGCCTCCATGGACCTTATTGATTCTATAATTCCCAAGGGATTTCATTATCACAATCTAGACCTTTTTAAAAATAAGTATTTTATTTCCATTTATTTTTCCACTCTAAAAAACTTTCATTTGATATAAAGGTGTCAAAATGCCACAAATGGATTATAAAACAAAAGTAAAAAAGAAATTTTGGGGGCCAAGGCCCTAAATGCCACACACCATAATCCATGGCTATCACCTCCTAGATAATTCACCCCCACCAAGGAATTGTTTTTAGGCTAGCCACCCCTCTATCCAAGACAATCTAACCTTAAGCCATTTGTAGCCTCCCCTATGTCCACTAGTAAAAATGACCTACCTAACATTACTCAGGGTTATTTTTCCATAATATCCCACCTGACACTTTGATAGGGACATGACCTTATTCTAAATCCAAACACTCCTAGTATGGTTGTAGGGAAGATATAATCTGTTATTATATGCTAGCCTAAAGATTTATCCTACAACCTGTGAGGATATACCCTAGGGGGCAATTGCCTAATACATAGACCATATGATCCCTCATTTAATTATCAATCTAGGGATGTATAAATTTTTAAGGTATCTAATCTATATATGCATTAGTGAAATACTTAGAATATTGAGAAGGCTAACACACACTTGCTAAAAAACACATTTGTGGAAAGTAAATGGCAAGAAAGCAAATTACAGGGAAGGAAAATATAAAAAAATAAATACTTGAATTAAAATGTTAATCTATGTTTGGAATCTTCCCTCACAAGGAATTTAAAGGTACATACATCTACATAAATGAAATAGAATTGAAAGACACACACAATATAAATGAACTAACTAACAAATGAAATATCATATCACTGAATCTTTTTGAGTGGGCTCTACCTCGGTTAGATAGGATCTTGGCTCCCCTCCTTGATTAAGAAAAAATAAATCAAATCAACTCTTATTGATTCAATTGTGGCATCAAATGGAATTGCTACATGCACCTTACCATCAGATTACAAATCTTCCCTCAAATAATACCCTGATCTAATTTCTTAGATGAACTAAACTTCACTTACTAAATTTTATTTAATAATGAAGATAACAACTTTATTTAGATATGTATATATCTAGAGATTACAACTATAAATTTATAGTTATTCCTAGAATGAAATAAGTTAAAATAATCCAAACAACTATTCTAAAATAACATAAATAAATCATAATATATTCTAGAAGAATAATACGTTACAAAAAAATTTCAATTAATAAATAGAAAATAGCATAACATAAGAAGTCCAAGAAAATAATGCATTCATTTTTTGAAACCACTTAAGATGGACATTCCAATGAAGGAGTCCAATAATGACTAGATAATCTATAGTTGACTTCTCATTTTTTTTTGAAATGAGGAACTGCCACAATCCTCAAACCTTGGGAATTAATTTCTCAAAACTATCATCTAATTATCAAGCCTTAAAAGTGTATACACAACTATTGTTATGGGTGGTGCCTAGTGGCTATATGTGGTGCCTAGTTGTTAGGAGTAACTTTCCCAGTTGTTATAGGTAACTCAACCAACTGCTATAGGTTGTCAACAAGTAAAATGAAACTTTTATTTTTCATAGCTATGGGTATAAAACACCTTTTAATAAGTATATTTTACATTATTTACTTTCTATTAGTAATACCAAAGGATACAATTATTAAACCATACTATTTTATCTAGAAATCACATTTTTTGAATCAAAAAAATAAATATATGTAACATGGACAAAGTTTATAATATTATGGAAAAGTTAATAGGTGAGGGATATAAAAATGGTCAAATGGAAGGGGATTTTAATATTATAAGTAATTTATTAATTAATATAATATAAAAACATATACTTTTTTTTAAAATACTACAAAGTGTAAAATAAAATTATAGCTAAATTGATTTTTTTGGATTAGAAATCATTTATAATCTAAGATATGAACCAAATATAAGACATACAATGGGGACAAATCCCCCAAAATTACTAAACTAACACAAATGACCACCACTATCCATTGAAAGCCCACAAATAACCACAACCAACCTCAAATTCCTAGAGACATTTTAAAATGTGCATAGCTAGACACAACTAGACCCCTTAACCAACCCTTATACATCTCATTAGTTAGATAAATTGTTTTTTATTTACAATAAATAATAATAAACTTAGCCCCTAAGGATGTAGTGTAATGGTTAAGTGGATAAATTTATATTGGTGTTGCCTGATTTATCTTTTTTAGGCTTATAGAATGTAACCTTAGGTTGATAAAGAGTCAAGTAATAAAATTAAGGAATAAAATACTATAATATCAATGGCCACTGATTTGCATAATAATTGATTTATTTGAATTAAATAGAAATGAATTGGAAAAGTTGTGCTTAGCTAGAAAAAATGATAGATGGAGAAGTGGTGGGCTGGGAAGTGATGTAAGGGTAGGGAAAAGTGTCATCAATAGATAACAGCTGTCAAAATACTCTTTGGAAAATAGTGAATCCATCTTTTCCAATAACACACTTCGCTATTGACCTTATGTATAATGCTAATGACCCTGTGCAAGTGAAGGAGTGAAATTATGGATAGACCTTCATTCTATTTTGGGAAGCCTATGCCTATATGATCGAGACTTGGATTGTCAATTTCACTATAGAACCCTAAGCCTCCTTACTTTCTAGGGTTTTTTATGAGCACAAGTGGATGAAGAGTGGCATTAGTATGGTACACTAGGTATGACCTCAACATCCCATGTGTAGGGTAAATTTTAGTAGTGAATATTCATTAATTTATAAATATTCCATTTTTTCAAAATTTATTTTTGGCAATTTTTTAGGGTCACTACATAGGTATGAATCACCTAAAATTTATGAATGTTAATTAATTTTGGGGTCGAATCACCAAATGTTTACAATAATATCTTAGTTTACCATTCAATTTGCCATATATATATAGCACATAAGCTACCATAGGTAACCATCAAAATATACTTTCAACAACTAACCCATGATATCAAACTAGCACCCAATAGGCAAGAAGCTGAAATGGAAAGATAGACCCTGTATTACAACAAAAGGATTGGAACCAAACACTAGCATTTAAGCTACAAATGATAGAACCAAAAGAAAACATAGTAAAATCAAACAGTGGTACTGGATGATAGAACCAGATGGTAGAACTGAATGATAGAATTAGTGATGTAACCAAATGAAAGAATTAAATGACAACATCTACACTGTAACCAAATGGTAACATTCGTGCTACAAATGAATGATAGAATTAAACTATTACATCCTTGCTCATTATGGCATATGGTAGAAATGGTAAAAGGACATGCCAATTATCAATAAAATTGAGTATATTATCTTATTTTAAAGATCCAATAAAATAGCCTACATAACTACAGTGCACACAAAATAGAGCTACTTATTACTTTTTTAGTTTGTCTTCAATTTGATTTTAACTATTCAATAACATTAAAACAATTTTACATGCATAAATCCCCATGGATCATGATGGTATCTCATAAGAAATAATTAATCAAAATAGCATGTCACCCCCTAAATATTATATTGATGATGACATGCGACCACTCGAAGATGGTCATCTAATTTTTAATGACAATGATCATGACACTCAACTAGTAGAAGAGATTGTTGTTTCTCATCAAACACAAAGTTCATCTAAAAACTTCACGCAAAAATATTTGTGAAGGAAGAGAAGTGGATGGACAATTAGAAGGTATTTTAAGGTGAACTGGGAAATGAAATTTCCCTTCATTGAACCTATAGATCCTGACAATGTTGATGATACTCCAACAAAATGTAGATTTACAATATGTAGTTAGAAAATAAGAAAGGAACACATAATGCAATTGAATTTAGACATGATTGATAAATATTATGGAAAAATATATGTGACAATGAAGCATCTAGATGGACAGATACCAAGAACACACAAGTGAAAAATATATAAGAATGCATGCATGTAAGATATGTATGCAAGTATGAAAATGATAAGAAACGTCAAAAACATCTTATTGAGAAAGGGGGAACAATCAAACCAATTTTTTGAAAAGTTATGTAATCCCATCTAAAGGCCAAAGATGTACAATTATCTATTGTATACCACATTTTAAAAAAAAGGCAGACCTATTTTTGATTTTTTAGATTATAAGATTTTATTTCAACATAATGGATTTCTTGGTTTCCATAATCACATTAGTTAGATAATAATGCTTAAAAAATGGAAAAATGTCTAGCAATGGTTGAGAAGGTGGATTTAAAATAAAAATTTCAAAATTAATTATTCATCTCACTGTCCATTGATGAGATCACAACAATTGACAACACATCCGAGGTTTGCATGCATGTTTATATTTTTGAGAACTATTCAAGTTAGCCTCATCTACTAGCAATTCATAAAATGGTAGAAAATTGCAATGCTGAAAATCTTCACAAATTGATCGTATCTAATTTGAAAGATAAAAATGGGATGGATGATTATGCAATAGCTACAAAGCTAGTGTGTGTTGGGGATGATGGTGCATCAATTATGCAGGGGCATAAAAATGGTCTATGTATTAGACTGCAAATAATAGTTGCCCCATATATGATTTTGGTTCATTGCATATCTCACAGGATGAATCTTGCATACAAAATAGCTAGCAAATTTGCTAATGTCACAAAAGTTGAAGAGCTCATCTATGAATTACATGCTTATATGTCAAGCAGTCCAAAAATATTTTTAGAGTTTTAAAATTTTTTAATAGGCTCGTGATTGAAGGTAAAAAATTTCTAAAAGATGTTGATACAAGATGGATTTATATGTATGAACCTGCATGTCAATTTTTTAAAGAATATCCATCATTAGTAGGTTTTATGTATAAATATCATAGAGAAGTTGACAAGGCAAAATATTTGTTGTACCATTTAATACATTTGGAAACATTACTAACATTATGTGGAATTCTCCCAATGCTAAAGGAAATAAATTGTTTAATGAAACATGCTCAGGAGAGATCCATTTATATTGTTGACTTCATATGGTTGAGAAAACAACCATGTCAATCTCTAGATATACTATACAATTTGAATGAAAAGTTTCAAGGTTTTGTTTTTAGAAGTTGGCAATGTTTGATAGATTTTAGGAATCCTGAAAGCTATTTAAAATTGAATATCAATGATCATCTTTGTGTCTTTTTTAATGGCAAGGAGATACCAATGCACACTTTCTACAGAAGATTTGATCTTGTGAGAGATGAATTTGAAGAACTACCTATAACACATATTCTATATGATAATATTATATTTGAAACATAAATTAAATTAAGTATAATTTCACATAAGTTATTTGTAGAGATTAAAGATCATTTATAAAGGTATGATTTGTTGGAGGCCATGACAATTGTGAATCCCATAGTTTGGAACAATAATAACAGTCAAAAGCTGATTAGTAATGTATTTTAAAAATACATGAGTTCTCTTAATCATTTGGTAAATCTATAAAAGTCAATGGAGTTGAAATAAATGGGTTTTTTTTGGAAAAAGATTTACTAACATCTCAGTCAATGCATTTTGAAATTACAATGTTTGAACAATATCACCTTCTAAGCAAACCAAAAGAAAATGGGGCAATTACATGGATATGGAAAAAACTTTATCCTATAGCATTTTGTAGGAAAGTATTAGTGAATATTTTTTATTATATGAGCTTTTTCAAATAATGATTCTAGGCTCGATGGAGATAAAAGAGTATTTAGTGCATTATCTTTCATTAAGTTAAAACTTTGAAACATATTGGATAAAAATTTAGAAACATGTTTGAGATTATATGTTTTACATTATAATGTGGACATGTTTCTTTATGAAAGAGCTCTGGCAATGTGGAGTTCTTTAACTAAAAGAAGAAACATCAGTAATACAATGAAAAATAGAGAGGATGTAAATAATGATATTGAATAGACCATTGACATGACATATGCAAATGTCACTTGTGATGAGCAGGTTTGTGTAGGATTATTTCAACTACCTGAGTATTAGTTGTATATTTATAATAAATATCTTATTCTGAATTTTAATTTCATATCATTTTTGATATTGTAAAACATTTCAAATACTGAATTCATTAAAATTGTTGATAGCATTGCCATTTGAAATATTTATTCCATTCATCATGCAACTTTCCCTTTTATTTAATTGGCTCTTCAAAATTTCAAATGGGTCATGATTTTTTTGTATTTTTCTAAGATTGTATTGTTAAATATATATTTTTACTACTTTTGAAATAACTTAAATTTGATATTATAGCACCATATTAATAATTTTAACCTTAAATTTTAGCTTTAAAATATGAATTTTGAAGTCAAATGTCAAGGTGACAGAACATGACAAGCCTATTGAACAACATAAATAAATTCAAAAGAAAAAAAATAAACTCATGAAGATTCAAGTGTAGAATAAACCATAATAATTTCCTGAACTCTACATCCATAATAACTACAACTTTTTCATTATCTAAAGTAATGATAATAATTGAATAAGATGAAAACACATCAAATTCAAATCCATGCTCCATCCAAATCCAAATAAAATGGGGCCCCGAAACCCTATTACAGAAACAAGAAAGATAAAGCATTAACAAGCACCAGGAAGAACATTCCTGAAACCTACTAAAAAGTAGCAACAACCAAAGGTTATTCAGGAATAACCTCTATAAACATAGTACATTCAGCCCCCTAATTTCTAAATAATGATTTAATAACTATTTTTTAGGGGTAAAATCTAGAATTGTTGCCCGCCTTCCATAAGCTATATTCTACTTGCTTTCTAGCTCTCTGATTTTCCTTATGGGTCTTCTTCCAGGTTTATCCAAATAGCCAACATCTGGTTTGACTTTTGAATTCTGCTCATCTCTTTTTCCAGGATTATCCAGAAAAGAAACAAGGTGTTTTGCCTTCATTAACTGTTCTTTTTTGCTACTTCTGGTTTCAATTCCCTTAGTATTAGTTTTCTTTTTAGCTCTTTTCCTTTGGTTTGGAAGATGTTTAAAATTTTCTCCATTGCCATTCACACGAAACTCGTCCAACAGTGATTCATTAACAGCCTGAATCTCCGTTGGCTGAGAAAGAGGAGGGTCTCTCACCTCTAATTTCTTTCTAGTTTTAGCCGAGATTTCTCCATCCTCTAGCACTACTTTGCCTCTTGCCTCTCTCCATTGATCCTCTACCCTTTGGTAAAGGACGATTTGCTTTGATAAAATAGTCAACTCTTCTTTGCTTTGTGTGGGTAATATGTTATCTGAATGCCCTCCATTTTCTTCTGTCTCAGAAATTTCATTCTCAAGGAAGATCTCTTTATCGACCTCAGGAAGTGAGCCTTTAGGATCTTCAAAAGACAACACTTTACCCTCCTCAGCATTTAAATCTTTAGTTTCTTCATTATCCAATTGTTCTTGTCCCAGATCCTCTTTGGGTTTCCAAACTTTCTTAAGCTGGACCATGGACTTTTTCCCATCCAAAACACCATTAAAGTGATTTTTACTTCTGGATGGACAATTTTTAACCTAATGCCCCTATTTCTTACAAGCATAGTAGGAGTTGGGTAGATCTTCAAAAAAAATTCCTTTAGACTTTTTACCAAACTTGGAGATAAGATCCACTTTTTTAGGGAGCTTGTTTAAGTCTGCCACTTTAACATACATCCTGGCAGTTTGGAGTTTGGTTTTGGTTGCCGTAGCCTTGTCCAAAGCCACAAGTTCCCCAAAAGCACTGGCTATTCCTTTGAAAATGTCCTCATGCTAGAACTCTAAAGGGAGACCAGGGAGTCTAACCCAGATGGGAGTTGTTAAGAAAAAAGAATCAAAGAAATCCATATTCAACTCCCATTTTTTGATAGTAAGAGAGCATTTTCCAAACGTCCATGGTCCTCCACACAGCACCATAATCATATCTTCTTTGTAGTTGAAGGTAAAAGAATAAAATCCATTTAGCATAGGTGCAATAGCTATCTCTCCCCTAATGACCCATTTCCTTTTAACCATTTTTGTCAGTGATTCAAGATCTGGTCTAACTCCTAAAAATTTACCAACTAAGGTGGAATCCATGGAGGACACAGAAAAATATATTAGAAGGATTTGGAATAAATACTTCATACTCACCTTTCTCCCAGCATGTTTTTGTAGTCACCAATGGGAAAGAGGATTTTCCAGTGGGTTTCTTGCCGAACAGAGATGTCCACATCCTCTGTTCAGAATACCCTGCCTTCAACCCTTCTGAGGATTTTTCCTTATTGAAGTCTCCTTTGTTTTCCTCTTTCTCAATTTCCTGGCTCAACTGGGAACCATGAACTCCATGGGAAAGGTCATTTCCGCAAATAGAAATACCATTTTTTGCATCACCCACAAGTTGTGATCCATTATTCTTCTCATCCCCTCCTCCATTCCTTCCGGGATCAGTCCCTCCTGTTTGCTTCTCCACCACCTGTTCAGCCATTTTCAAGTCTGGCAGAGTAGCACGCAGGCCTATAGAATTAGATTTTGGGGACGCACCCCATGCACCCACTGGGGACGCGCCCCACGCGCCCACTGGGGACACTCCAAACTTAAAAATATCATTTAATTTTTTTTTAAAACATAACATTGTATTCAAATATAATAGAGTTTACAACATCAAAAAATATCAATTTTTTGTCTTTCATAAATACACCTCACTGCTCAACCACTTTGTCAACCCCAACATCGACATTTTTACCACCATCCTTAAAAATCCATGCCTCCACTTCCTCTGTGTCATGACTATCATCCTTTAATATCCTTACCCTTTCAAGATCTCCAGCTACATAATTAATACAAACAAAATTTTCCTTTTCTTCTTTTGTGACATTCCTGTAGAAAGTAGACTTGTATTGACATTTATTTTCTACTTCAATAAAGCATCGGGAACCCATCCTTGTTCCTTAATGGTTTTTTTGAGTATGTTGTTCTGCTTATTCAAAAGAACAAGTTTCACTTTGAATTGAATGGCAAAATATAAACATTTTTTTACATTTTTTAAATGCACATTGAGGACCTCAACTTCCTTTGTTAGATTCTCATATTTTTCTTGAAATTACAAACAAAATATAATTAAATACAAACTAAAATAACTATGACATGAAATTTGATAAAAATGATGATACATTACCAAATATTTTTTATTCTTGACATTTTCAATAACAATAAGGTTGATGTTTGTTTCCCATTTATTAAAATATGCCTAGGATTTTGCATTCAAATTATCCAACCTATTTAGCATAATACTCAAAACATTAGCATTGTAAGTATTAGAAAAAAAAATGGGCCCAAATTTAGCTTGATCAAATAAAACATCAATCTTTGTGGGTTCATGTTGAGCTAGTGAAAATCAATTTTCTCTCTAAGAATGGTTGTGAGAATGGGAATTTATTTTTTAATCAATGCCTTTGCCCATAAATCCCAAACTAATTCATTTTTTAACTCATATATAACTCCCTCCTTAAGACTTGAAATAATACTTTCTGACAATAAATTATTTAATAGAAAAGTTATCCCAGCATCGTCAGACAAGTCAACATTAGCTAGTAGGGTGGGGGTGAAGAGGTACAAGGTTCCTCTTAAGTAGTTAAATCTACACCCTAAATAAAATCATGTGGATTTAAAACATCACCACTAAATTCTCCACTTTCAATATCGAGATACTCCTCATCAAGATCAATTTGTTGTAAATAGGATAATCCTTGCACACTAGAGAGACCTCCAATAGAGAAAGTTGGGAACTCAAAACCTGATAATTACAATTTTCCTTTGTTAGGTGCTGGCCTTTTTGGGAATGAAATATTCTTCCCCCTTGTGTGAACTATGTTCAGGGGTGGTGGAAGGAACATACTTTTCATCAAGGATTGAGGGTGCCTTGCAAAAATAAATTATACTATAAAAATAGTAAATTTAAAAATCAAAACTCATTTCTAATTTGAAATTAAATATTTAGAACTTGTAGTTGGAGAAAATATTTCCTCCAATTTATGCACCATATTCCAAGTAACAGGGGTAGTTTGAGCTATAATAGGCAAACTTCCAGTGAAAATAATCTATATTCAATGAATCTTCAACTAAGAACCAAAACATGGAATGTAAAATACCTTGCATAGAGAGTTAAGAAGATACTGACAGATGAAATATTGGGGTTTGTTGAGGTTGTTCCATGCCAACCTCAACCAATTCTAAGTCAACTTAAAAAATTAAATATATAAGATAATGCACTTAAAAGTTAAAATGTCATTATGCATTTATTATTGAAAGTTGTAACTATGAAACCTACATGGAGATACGATGCAGAAGAAACTATTAGATGTTTTGAAATATGAAAGGAATGTAAGGATGATTTTGTAGACTTAAAATCTCGAGATCATTCAAATGCATGGTGCCCTTTTGAAGCAACTTATTTTCATGTCATAAAGGCACAAAATCTTACCTATAACAAACAAACAAATATTAAGCCTTGATTTTGTAATAGTTTATAAACTAAACCATTTAGGTGATTCATTTGAATGGTAAACTAACCTCCTACTCATCAATAGACAAAGCATTTATGCTCATATTTGGATGCAACATAGTTGGAATCATAATTTTTTGAAGGTCATATAAGGCCTAATAATACAAGGCTAGAATAAAATTTGAGTAAGAGATTATCGAACTAGGATTGGTACAAGCATAATTCAATTCTAACCTAATCATAGAACAAATAAAAGTGCACCAGTCATATTTATAACCAAAAAAAGTATGAAAAATGTAAACAACAACCCAATAGATAATGTTTGTTTCTCTTCCCTATAATACTATTCTTGCAAGGAAAAATTGAATCATTGTTTTAGTAAAAGGGTCAAAAATGTCATCTATGTGAAGGCCCCTCTTGTGACTATTTGAAAATAAAGTGAAAAAAATGAATGAGTCAAAAGAATGACAAATAACAAAAGTTGCATTTTCAATATGAAAAATAAATTTACATACTTGTTCGACCGATCTGAAAGTTGAAAGTTAACTCCAAATATTTATTTTCATCATTTATCAACATTGATTTTGGAGTTACAAGGTTATCATTATGGAATGGAAGCCCTATCATTCTTTGAATGTCTGCTACCAAGGTATCAAAGTAGATCAATCTAGATTTGATGTTAAATTCGAATCTCATATTGTTAGTGTCATAACAAGACATTAGTGATTTCAATAACCCATGGTATATTTCATACTGGGGTATGTAGAGTAGGCTAACAAAGTTGAATTTTGAAATCCTATCATTGAAGGCCTTCATAGTTGTTATGTCATCTTCAAAATCTCTTGGCATAAAAAATTCTTGAAAATGTATTTTCTTTCCATGACGTTGGACTATTGACTAGGTGGATCCTAGATGTGGCTAGCTGTGTGAGTAGGTGAATCACTATGGGTGGGGTAAGGGGGAATGAGAAAACTATTCTTTAAGATGGTTAAAATGAGGGTAAAGGGTGGGTATTTATAAGTTGAGGGTGATAACTAGGATATCATCCAACATACCAATTACATAAGTTACTTGATAACACCAAATAAATAACACAACTGAATAAACCCCATGTTGACTGGCTATACCAAATGACAGGTTCACCATGATAACACTGCTCAACATCATTGGCTGAGTGAGCTAATCAGCAATATTGATGGGCATAACCATTTGGTAGTGTCATTTAATAGCATCATTCAACAAAGATACCTGGTAGTGCTATTTGGTATTATCATTCGACAGTATCATTTGATGCAGCTTTATGACATGTCATTCTACACAGTTGTTTAGATGAACCATTCAGTTCAACCATTCAACAACACCATTTGGTATAACCTTTTGATAGTTCCATTTGATATAATCATTCAGCTAAACCATTTAATTTAGTCATTCGAAAACATAGTTTATTAGTTTCATTTAGCCTCCTTTCGATGCAGTCAAATAGTACTATAAAAGAATAAAAAATGAGTATTCTATGTCCTTGCACTCCTCTTGAATCCTAATGGATTATCCATCATGCATATAAGATTTATCATGCCTATGAATCAGTTTTTGATAGATTCACCAAAGAATTCCAAGAGGTTTTTTTATAGGGCCTCTGAAAATTAACCCTACCCATGTGTTGATCATTGCCTATATACTAATACCTTGAAATGGGATCAAGCTTGATATAGTTTTCCCAATCTAAGTACTGGTGCAAGTGAGAGAAATTCTAGTATTCCTGAGTATGATTTATAATTTGAATGTTTTGAGTGTGAATTGAGACTGAAAACCTGAGTAAAATTAAGCTCTAGGCCACTATAAATGGATATATGTAGAAATAGGTATAAATATGGATCAAGAACCTTAATTTGCAAAATTATTTCTAATATTGTTCATGAGAATTGCTAAGTATATGATAAATTAATGAGAGTGGTCTTTATATAGTGTTTTGATGCTTTTCAAGACATGAAATTAGTCTAGGATGACCCTAATTGCTTTAAGAAATAGAAATATATCTGTTGGGGCAATGGAAGCTAAGGGTCAATAGCACTACCCCCTTTGCCAATAACACACTACATTATACACTAATGGGACCACATTATTTTCTAGGTGACTAACACATGTGAAAAAGTATTTTGGATGCCTATGTTATGGCTTAATATGAATCTTGGTATATCTAGGCATCGGCTAGACATGTATAAGAGCTGGAAAAAGACTAAAAGAGTCCCTAAGATAGGTCTAAGACTAAACTAAGAATAAAGTGGTCTCAAGTGACACTCATAGCATTAAAATGACATTTTATATGACTACATCCCCCCCTCTTTATTCTAAAAATAAAGCAAAGTGAAATGACTAGGATAAAGGAAAGATAAATGTACCTAGAATTTCCCATAAGGTGAAGCCTGTGAACATGGATCTAAGTCTAAAAATTGTGCTTCATTGCATGTCCTATAAATGAAACATGTATGAATCAATCCTTAATAAATATCAAAAGCAAAGACAAAACTAAGTAAAGAGATGTGAAAGGGAGGAAAGGAATAAACACACTTCACTGGGTTTGTGAACCAATGCAAAAACCTATGAAATCTTGTGTATGTAGATAGTGATCAAATGGTGAATAGATTAAATTGAGTTGATGGCTTTCCCAATCCCCATTTGTGGGTGGATCAAGAACTCAAGATATCCTTGACTCCATCATTTCCCACTCATATTTGGTGGATCATAGTCTATGAATAACTTGGATTGGACTGATGACTTGTTTAACCCTCTTATGTAGGTGGCTCAAGAACTCAACTAGGTCATGATTTCATCAGTGCCTACCCATATGCAGTAGAAGAAGCCAAAATTGAAATTGTGTGGTATCATGAAGCTATAAAATATGGCTTTGGGCCACTCAAGAACTTTGAAATGTAAAATGGCTCTGGGCCACTTAGGAATGCCAACCACTGTAGATAGAATGAGGCATTAATCTGGTGTAATCCTAGTGCATATGGTGTTTGAAGTATACAACATGGAGAATGATATGAATTTGTCATTCCATCCGAGAGTATTGGTGTAAAACTAAGCATATGGAAACAATGTGTCATGCACATGCCCCTAATTCTAATATATGTGCATATGGATTTTGGACTCATAGTAATTTGTGTCTGTGGATATTTGAAACTGAAATGGGAGTGATCATGCCATGCATGATGCCCCCATTCTAAACAAACCTATGTAATTATGTGTAAAATTTGAGTATATAATGAGCATATATGATTATCTATGACTAAGACTATGTAAATCTAAACTTTAACAGTTGTACCATTATGATAATTTTAAAATTTTCTATTTTGGAGGCTATTGGATAAAGTGTGGTGGGTGGACTATAACACACTACTCTCCTAGTAGTGTACTGTAATTTTATCTAAAAGTGTTATTTATGATAAAAACTAAGATTGATCTATGTATGACTATATTTCACTATATTTTCTTGAGTCTAATCTTTGTAATCTGTGTCTTTGTACTGAAAACTATGTTTTGAGTGCACTAAGATGGTATAATCTTTGTGACAAACCCCTATGAATGCCCCCTCTTTTGAGGGGAGTTATTGTGCCTCTGTAATAATTATCCTAAAAAAAAGTTATGCAACATGTGTGTTAGACTAAAAATATATGATTTATTGTTGATAAACCAATATAATGTGTATACATGACATCATAATGTAAAAGATATTGAGCACAAGTTGGCAATGTACGATGTATGTTAGATCTAGCATTCACAATTTTTTCAAGATAGATATAGAAATTTAATTATGTATGTGAACAATAAATTTGAATATAATCTGAGTAAATTACTTGGGGGGATGGGGCATGATGTCCATCAAGGCACCCAAGAAGGAAGGGGAGATGCATGAGATCCCTCATGGCATCACAAATTATATGTGAAAACAACAAGCAAGAGATAAGTTTCATGGCCATGACACATACATACCAACACATGAGACACAAAAATTAGGTCAAGGGGCCACAATACAAGGGACATAGGGACATGTCACTTACTATGAGAAAAGGAACACATAAGAGGACATGCTCAATGTCTGTATATGCAAAAGAACACACAAGTTTGGCTTAGGGCCACATGGAAGGACATGTTCAAATGTCCATATACACAATCAAGAAGCATACACAAGGACATGGACACATGTCCAAAGCATAAAAGCAATGAAAAGATAATGGCATATTTAAATGACCTCGAGTAGCTATAGAAACAAAGAGACATAATCAAATATATACTAGTAAAGTTAGAAATGAAAGTTTTAATAAGCATGTGGTACAAATTTGTATAACAGTAAAGATGCATATAAACTAAGACTATAGTAGTAGTAGTCGACAAAAAATCAATTTAGTACAGGATGATCAATATCAAGATATGATCAATCCTAAATCTGTGATATGGAGTATAAAAAGATATAACCTAGCAAATTAGAAGTTGTATGTATGATGTCCTCGATGGGATAATATATTAACATTGAATCAGTGTATATGCGTATGTGCCCATGATGGGTAGATAATATCAAATCTATATTTGTGTAAATCACCAGAGTCTTGTAGTAATATATGAGCATTTGAAGGTAATAAGTGAAGAATGTATGTATGATAAAGTCAACTACACTAACATAGATAACATATGTAGTACTTGGAAAATAGATGGAATGTAAACATAGAAATGCATACAATCTGAAATTTGTATTTTTTGAGCAATATTTGAATGTTTTTTTGTATTTTTGAACATATCATATTTTTTGTGTGTTTTCTAAGTATAAAATATGTACAAGCAACATTAAAATGAAACTAAATACAAGGAGAAAGATAAAAGAAACTATGTACAAGTAATACTATAATGAAAATGAAAATATGTACAAGGAGAGTGATAGGGATAATAATCTGTGAACTAGTGAGGAATAGTGCTATAAGCCCAACATGTCATCGATGGGATGCCTCTATGTAACATATGTGGCATCTTCACTTTATAAATGGTCTGTGTTGTTCAAATCATCTTCATTTTTATTAGCAATGTATGGATTATTGATGGGCATCTTGTTTTTTGAAACTATATCCATTATATGTATAGCTTACTTTTATAGCTCTTGTTAGGAAGAAAATGTACCTCTCTATAAGTTGTAATTATTGCACTCTCATGTAAAAAGGATATACAACCTTTATTTTTGTCAAGTGTTGCTCTAATTATTGTTAACCATGAACTTCCAAAGATGACATTGTAAGCACTTGAATTTGAAATAACATGAAAAGTAAGAGAAAAATATTTTGAGGCATATGAAACTTTTAATTAAAGTGACCACAAGCATGAGATAGAGTCAAACATTATATCTATATGTGTATAGTCCTTTCCAATATAACCAAGAAATGATAGTGAAAAAAATTAATTGGTTGATATCCATATCTTAACATATGTGCATTATTTACCATCTATATAAGCTATGATAGTGAAAAGATTTTAATATTAGGGAGGGTTTTTATTTTCCCCCTTTACATTTACCTTTGAGGATATATATTTTGTACGTATTTTTTCCTTTGAATACTCTATTGTTAGAAACCCTCTTTTGAGAATGGTTGTTTGCTTATCCTGATTTTGAATGTGTAACTTAAGTTCTTTCTCTCTTTGTAACATTACCTTTGTATCTTGAAATTTTTCCTTGATAAAATGTATTTTTGAATGATTTTCATTAGTATGTCTCATAAATCCCAAATCTTGTTGACCAACATTATCAACTACTAAAGTATGGGTAGTGATGCCTTGAGCATGCTTGCTAAACCCTTAACCTTGATAATCGAATTGTTGTAGATATTTTTGACCAAACCCATACTAATTTAAAAGTTGAGCCTCATTTTGGAGAGGTATATTTTAATCTTTTACTTTATTTACCTATTCTTGTTTTACTTTGTCTTGCTTTGAGTTGGCCTTTGGTAACCATTGTTGCACTATTTCTGAAGTTGACCTTTTTTTGAATTTATACATGTGCCATTGTCTATTGTTTGGATGATATGTCACTTTTTAAGTCATTCCTATCAAGTACCTATTGTATTTTTCTTTTCAATTCTAAACATAAATTAGTGTGATGATCATGCATTCTATGGTATGCACAATAGCATATATATCTCCTCATTGGATGTAGAGGAGGAAGTATGATCAACTTATTCTTAATCATTTCCCTTAGTACCTCACTTGAAATTTTATTGGACCATTGTAATATTTTTGAATCACTTATAATAGATGCATTTTGTTTTACTTTATTATTTGGATATGAAATAGTGTTAGGCACAACTTTACTAGGCATAGATGCATATGCATGATGAACACTAGCATATTTTGAAGAATTTGTACATGTAATATGATTTGCCAATAATGTGACCTTTTCACTTAATAATTGATTTTTATTCTATAATTATGAAATTAACTTGCTCATACTAATAATTTTATCCCTTATAGTCTCACAAATGCAAACCCTAGTTGCTTTCGATTGAACATGCAAAACACACATCTTGAATGGGAGATATTAGAAGAAGAGTTTGAAGGATGGATACATTAAGTATAGACATTTTAAATAATATTATAAGTTATCTCACCTCTTAGAGGAATGATAAAATGGACTTAGTGAGAGGGAAAGTATCTATCACCCTCTTGGAGATGAGGATGAATAAAATAATCTTATTTACCCATGAAATTTGACAATGCAACTTGGAAGAGGGATATTAGGGTATAACATATCAGGACTAAAAACCCTAACAACCACTAAAAATAGGAAACAAAATGATAGAAACCATAATAAAATCTATGGCTAGTTTTTTACACTATTCAAATTAAGTTGGGTTCACCAAATGATTTATCTTTTTAGGCTTATGGAATTTAGCCCTAGGTTGATAAAGATCTAATTATAAAATCAATGAATAAAATATTATGATATTAGTAGCCATTGATTTTCAAAATAATTTATTTAATTAAATATTCTATAAATAGAAACGAATTAGAAAAGGTGTACGTACTTAGAAAATATGACCGAGACAAACAATTGGTGGGCTAGAAAGTGATGCAGGACCTAGGCAAAGTGTCTTCAATGGAGAATAGGTGTTAGAATGCTCTAGAGATAATAGCATGAACCTATTTACCATAACACATTGTGTTATTGATCTTTTATTCAGTGTTAGTGACCATTTATAGGTGAATTAGTGAAATTTAGGGGAGACCTTCATTTTATTCTAGGAACCCTATACCAATATGATCAAAACCTAGATCATCATCTGTTATATGCTTTGACTGATTTCACTATAAAACCCTAAGCTTCCATGCTTGCTAGGGTTTTTGATGAACACAAATGGAAGAAGAGAGGCATTAGTAGGGTAGGCTAGGTGTGGCCTAAACATTCTATGTATTGAGCATTGCCTACATACTAATACCTCAAAAGGGGATCAATTTTGATGTAGTTCTCCCAATATAAGTGCTAGTGCAAGTGAGAGTGATTCTAATATGCCTGAGTATGAATGCCACTTTGAATGATTTGAGTGTGAATTGAGATTGAAAACCTAAGCAAAACTAAGATCTGTGCTATTGTAGATGCATGTATGTATAGATAGGGGTAAATAAGGATCAATAACCTTAATTTGCATAATTATTTATGAGCTTGTTCATGATAATTTACATATATTTGATAAATGAATGAGAGTGGTTTTTATATGGTGTTATTATGCTTTTTGAGACATGAAATAAGTCTAGGTTAACCCTAAGACGCTTCATTTAATGGAAAGATATTTATTGGGGCAAGGGAATCTAAGGGTCAATAGTGCTACCCCCTTTTGCCAATAGCATTGCGTTATAGACTAATGGAGCCACACTATTGTTCAAGTGACTAACACACATGAAAGGGGATAGAGGATACATAGGTGATGGCTCAATGCATCTCTTGGTATATGTGGGCATGGGTTAGATGTGCATAAGAGTTTTAAAAGGACCTAAATAGGACCCAAGATAGGTCTAAGGATAAGATAAAGATAGGATGGTATCAAGTGACACTCATTGCATTAAAATGAAATTTTATATGACTAAAATACCTAAGTTCAAATTCCATTAATGATTAGTGGACTCCTAAAATTGGCATATTGGATGATTAGAAGTTTAGGGATCGAAACCCATAATTGTGTCCCAAATGGGTGTGGGCTCATTCAATCTCATAATTAATCAATAATTTTTTTCACAAAATTACTTTACTAAATAAAAATAACACACACACACACACACACTTCTAAGTAAGTAATTAATGTATCTAATACAAATGCCATAGCCTTGGATTCAATCATTTCCTTGATGATGGATCCTATATAGAGACCCAAAACATCAAACATAATTACTTATACACATTTGTTTCTAGAAGAATCATAATATTACCAATTATAAATCATCACACAAAATCAAAATATGTATATTTAGATATTAAGAAAATTTATGAAATTAATGTATTATAAATTATATTGTTTTACTTAATATATGTTTGTGTGTCATAATATATTGTAAAATAATGTGCCATTATATTAGGTAAAATATAATAATAAAGTACTAATTTGAATTGAAATTGATATTCTAGATATTGCATTGTTTATTTTAGAATTGACAAAAATAGAGGGTATAAGTGTACTAGATGATTCTAGTTATGTGTCACTCATATAAGGTGCCTTTGTATCTAAAAAATCTTTATGCCTGCATTATCAACTACTCAGACATGAAATAAAGGTTAAAAACCTCTATGGATGTTGACAATAAAGTTTTACCCTTGCAATAGTTGACAGTGTCTAGAGGTTACTCCTAGTATCCATGTGCACTCTATGACTATGTAACTCTTCATACCCCTACACCTATGCCTATAGATGTTTCATGTGTGTGTACTCATATTTGATCATATACATTTATATTTTTTCCTTTCTCTATTTTATAAAACCTAATTGTGTTTTTAAGCACAAGATGTCCTTGAAAAAGAGGTTAGTATTTTAGGTTCAACAAACCCAACCATTCCTCTTTAAATGGATGAGTGTTGATTATTTTATAGATTTATAAATTGGGTTCAAACCACACATAGTTATCCCAACTTCGTAACATCTTGAAAAATTTAGAATGAAATATAATCTTTTGATCTTCAACACTTAGCACCATACAATTTTAACTTTTGTGTAATCAAAATTGGATCTAGGGTTGTTCCTTTTAGGGTTTTTAATATATGTATTCCCTTGTGATAATGTCTTAAGAGAGTGTTAATTGATTCCTCTAGTTTTCAAGTGATTCTAAAGGTGATGACAAAGTGGGCATAATCTTAGGAATGATTTGTATTTATAACTAACTCTTCATTATTTCTCATTATGACTGACCCATGAAACTTCTCTAGGCTGACCTAAAAGGAGACTTCCTAATTTGAAAAATAAATATTGAGTGTGCCTAGACATTCTTGATAAAGGCAAGAACTTAAAATAACTACAACTCTCCAATCATTACCGGTATTATCTTATGAGTGTAATTTAGTTATCTTAGATAGCAAGAAAGTCTGTCCAAGATTTTGAGATGTTCATATATATCTAGGTTAAATCCAAAATAGGTGCATATGGTTGATAGAGTTGGCAAATAAAATAAATGGGTAGATAAATATAGATAAAATGTGCATAAGAGTCAAAATGTATGCTTAAATTTCTAGGTATGTCAAATTATGTCAAAGTTGATGTTGCTAAAGTGTCTTATACCAAATTTAGGTGTCTAAAAATGCCTCCCTTTTAATCTAGTACTTAAAAATGCTAGATTAAAGTATAAAAGAATAAATTTGGCACATGTGATAACCACACTTGGTGTTGACAAATATGACCAAAATGTCCCATTTGATCCATGCAAAACTTTGAAGAAAACATGTATATATCAATGTCATCTCATGATAAGAAATCTAAAATAATCTAGAAAATTGAGTCACTTTAAATTGAAAATCTAAGGAAAGAATACACTTGATAGTATGCAAACCAAACTTCTCAAATTTTAAATATGTTTAAAGAATATCAGAAGGTTATCATGCCCCAAGGAGATGCATTCCTTGAAACTAAAAGTTGTGGAGTGTAAATGCCCCAAATTCCTTTGGAGAAAGAGTGTTATAATTTGAACAAAATAGTAACCTTAACCTCACTACTTTAAAATCATAGTAATTCTTTTATGAAACCCAAAAATTAGGTTTGTGTGTCAAATGAAAACCCTAAAATAGGTTCATATGTAAAAGTGGAACACCAAAACACCAAAATAGGTTTGTATTTAGAAGGATCAACCATTTATGAAATATATAAACTCAAATTTCTTACTTGCTACTATCATTCCCCACCAATCCTCAATATAGAAAGTACTTCTTTTGTATGAATAAAATCCATGCCCCAATATGATCAACCTTTTCAAAGTGATATAAAACACCAAAATATGTCTAACATAATGTCACCAAATGCCTCAATTGTTCCTCATAATCTTGTATAAATCCCCACATATGTCTTAATAAGCTCAATCTAACCCATCAAAATCCTATAATCTAGCTTACTATGTGAAAGGTTTATATCATCGCTTAAATATTTGAAATAAACCCAATGTATGCCCCATTTTGATATGAGAGATGAACTCTACAAATTCTCATCTAAAAAAAATAGTTATGTGTGTCATGTTTTATATATAAATTTATAATTATATAAAGTACATATACAAACATGATAAGATGTGTCATCAGATAAGTATTTAATGATTCAAGCCTATATGAAACATGTAATCTAAGGAAATAAGCACACAAGTGCCAATGTTTAGTAGATATACCAATTAAGCACACAATGATAAGATAAACATATTATATAGATGATATAAATCTTAGAATCATCACACAATGGAATTATGCATGATATAAATCATGACATCAGAATCATAGTAATAATAATATATGTAACCATTCACAGGCATACACACACAATACCATGATCAAGAAGCATGCCAACATACAAGACATGAAATGAGTCTAACTTGATGTGAACATGACATGGCCATGAATAAAACTAGAGGATCTTCTCACATAACTCACACGTGATATAATTTATCCATAGAACAATTAATATAGAACACATCAATGATCAAGCAATGCCACACTCATCAATATCAAGCATGCATAGAGTAAACACTCTATGTCGATAAAATAATTCAATGTTATGATCTAGTATATATATATATATATATATATATATATATATATATATATATATATATATATATATTAGGAAATATCACTCTATAAAGTATGAGTAAGAGCAAGTAATGTATAATAGTCTACTATGATTAGTATAACAATATAGAAAGATATAACCTGAAAATGTATGAATATGCCCTTTGTATAAACATGCTTGTAATGTTAAAAATTTTCTGATGGGTTTAATTAATTTCATATACTTGTATGTCCATGTATCATATTTAACATATATATATTTCATCTTACTTATGTATATATTAAAAATCATGTGCGTATAAAATGGATATGTAATTCACCATTTATGACAAATAACATTAATCAGTTTATGTGTACCAACAAAACATGTCATGCATAGATCATGATTTTATATTTTTTGAATATTTATTTTTTGAATTTTTGAATTTTTTATTTGAATTATGTCCCACCTAAACTATGATCCCATTAAGGTAATGCTCAAGTGTAGGTCCAAGATCAATTGGTGAAAATATCACACACCATTGGCAAGGAGAAACATATATATCATTTTATGAATCAGATAAATTATCATGAAACATAAAATATATAATATCTTCATCATAATAAATAGGATCATTTCTACATTGAGTACTTATAGTAGCCATAGTAGCGTGTGGACTCCATTATATGTTACAAGAATGCATTAATGTTATTTATAGAACATGGTCATAAGGTCTCTATGAAACTATTATAGAATGTGATGGGACGAGTAAAATTTGGTGAAATTAAATAGATTATTGATGTAAAGTCTGTTGGATAATTAGTCATTGAGGAAATTCAACCATTTACCTTTCATTTTGTCTTGAAGGTGAACCTGTGGAGGTTGTATAATAGGATATTATGGAGGCACTTGAGGAAATATCTCAAGTTGGATGGGGTAATCATATGGAACATTTGAAATTATAACCACTTGGTTGATATGGATATAATTCAAAAATAAATGTACAAAATGTGAGATTACACATATATTATGTATCTAAAGTCATCCTAATAACATGTCAAATGCATCAATATTAAGAAAAAACTAAGAACCAAGTAGCAATACTTGTAGGCCCTACCATAAGTGGTAATAAAATTTTCACAAAAGGTTTTTTTCACTTTCCATAAAAACATTTTATTTTCTTTGTTGAACCAAATGAGTCTTTATGTTTGTACCAAATACTCATACGTAATTTAATATTTCAATTTTTTTACTTGACCCATTATCCTATTGAGTATGACTGCAATATGGAAACTTGAGTTTTATTTTTAGACTTAATATATTTTGAAATTTTAGGTGTTTTTAAATATTATTTAATTTATTTATAAAATTAATTAGTTATTTGGTCACTTTTGGAAACTTTATAATGATTTCCTTTTAAAAAGTTGGGACTACCAATTCACTCTAGTTCACCATAGTTCACTATTTAAATTCTTACTGGAGTATGAAATATTATCCACTCATTCTCAAATAGGTGGATCATAATTTATTAATTAGATAACTATAATTAAAGTTAAGTTCAATTAATTTTCTATAATTAGCTTAGTTGGGGTGTCTAGGTTGACTAAGATGTCTTTTAATTGTATGTTTGACTTATCTATTAAAGAGGCTTCTTGCATGATGTCCAAATATTTATAAAAAGTTAAATTCAGTTTATTTAGTCTATTTTTAATTGAGTTAATCTATTTTTAGTTCACTTAGTGGTCTATAATTTATTTTTTATATATTTATTTTTTATATATTTACTTTTATACTTTATTATCCAATAACATTCTTTATTTAATAAAGTTGCATACAATATAAGTGTGGTGCATTAATTCAAACTAAGAAGATTTTTGTATGTTTTATTTATGATATTATTATATTTATACAATAATTTATACCAACAATCATATATTTTCAATTTTGAAGCTATTTAGTACATTTTTTGATCAATAATTTCACTCACAACACAACTAGTTTGACAACTAATAATTATTAGATAGTTCTATTGATAGATAGTTTCAATTTTAAAGTGAAACAAAATTAATTTTCACTCCACCAATTATTTCAAAACTTTTATTTTGTATCAGATTCACCTTAAAACAAGGTTTAGAAGGTGTTTCATGTTATTTTCAAAAGATACAATGGATTTAGTGAATATTACTTTCATGAATATTCATGTTTTCAAATGTGACAACTTTGAGTATTAGAAAGATCAATTGAAGATAATTCTTGTGTGAATATTAGTTTGGGATAAATTTCTCCATGGGTATACACCACCTCAAAATTGAAATACCTTGACACAAGATAAAAAAGGAACAAAAAAAAATGAAGAAAAAGGAGATGCAAAATCTTTCTTTTATCTTCATACTGCCATAGATCTAAGCAGTTATTTAAGAATTGTAGGATGCAATAATTCCCATAAAGCATGTAATACCTTGAAAATTTTATATCAAGAATCTATTAAGGTAGGAGAATCAATAATCCAAACTTTTAAAATGAATTTTGAGAATTTTAGAATTTCAAACTCTAAAAGATTTAGAGATTATTGCATAAAGGTAAATTATTAAGTACTTAAAATGAGGGTTTATAAACAAACTATAAAAAATGGTGTTATAATAAAAAAATATTTTGATATCTTTAATCTAAATATGGATGAATATTGTGATAAATTTTGAAGAGCATAAATACATGAACACTATAAGTGTTGATAAGTTAGTGGATTCCCTCTTATCTCATGAGGATAAGATGAGATTATATGCAAGAGATTTAGAAAATGGTCTAAAACAAACACTAGAAACCAAGGTAAAGATTTCATAAAACCAATTAAAAAATAGAAATTAGAATCAATAGACTTTATGAAAATAAAATTAAAAGGAAAAATATGAATTAAAATTCATAGGTAAGAGCAATGAATACTTGTCATTACTGTAAAAAATCAGGACACCTGATAAAAGATTACAAGATACTAATAACTAAGAATTAAGCCAATCCAGAAAGTGAAGAGAAATTTTTTCAAGATGAACAAAGTGAGTTTCAATAGGGTTAAAATTATTGTTTCACATTTTTTTTTGTAAATATAGGCAAGAAATAATTTGTTCTCTTGATTCAGATTACTCAAATCAGGGGACAAGTCACAAAGATTATTTCAACAAGTTAGATGATTCCTTTAAAAGCCAAGAACCACTAAGATATGTAAAGTCCATTAAATTTTAAGGAAATGGTAGATTAAAATCACCACAATAAAATTCAAGGGTTATATAATTGATTCTAATATTTTTGATCATAATTTCATGGGATATAATGTTGAAATCAAAACATAGAAGTTTTATAATCCTACTAATAAATCCACAATTATTTTTAGGGATTTGAATTAAAAAAAATAAGGTGTATGTTTTTTTTTATCTTGTACCTAAAAAATTAATAAGTGAATGGAGAATCATCTTGAAATTTATTTTAAGGACTTACAAAGTCCTACATAGGTTTCTAGTACAACAAGAAGCTATACTAGTTTTTCCCAAGAGACTAGCCATCCATCTTTATCAACTCCAAGAAAGAACAATTTTTTGTTGATCTGCATCCAGCCAATAAGATATTGGATCATAAATATAATAGGATGATAAAAATTATAAAAAACTATTAAAGTAACTTATTTTATGATGTTTATGATGAAAATATCATGTTTACATTATCATCAGTGACTAGTGAACCTAGAAGTTATGCAAAAGCTAGTCTAAAGAAAGAATGGGTTGATGCTATGAAATAACAGATGGATTAAATTAAGAAGAAGAATATATATAATTTATTTTAGCATAAATTTAATAAATATGTCATTGATACAAATTAGGTATACAAGGCCAAAGTTATAAGTGATGGTACAATTGTCAAGCTAAAATCTAGACTAGTTATAAAAGGGTTTGCACAAACATATGGGGTTGACTATGAGGAAACCTATGTTCATGTACCACATCAAGATACTATAATATTAATTATTTTTTTATCTATTCATAAATAATTTAAATACATCAAATTGATGTTAAAAGTGCATTTATTAATGGAGTGATTGAATAAGAAGTATATGTGGAGCAGCCATAAGGCTTTGAGATAAAGCATAAACAATATTTAGTATATAAGTTAAATAAGGATTTTTATGGGTTGAATAAATATATAATATATTTTTACTAAATAATTTATATCTAGTTTTTTTATAAAATATTTTTAAGAATTAAAAATGCACTATTTACATACAACCATCTATTCTAATGTTTTATATATTTATCTCTATGTATATGACTTGATTTTTTACAGGTAGCTCTATGGAGATGTTGAATATATTCAAGGAAGATATTAAATAATATTTTGAGATGATTTATATTTTAATTATGGATTATTTTATTGACATGAAATTCCATATAAAGAAAGAGGAAGTATTCATTTCTTAAGCCAAGTATGCCATGAACATGTTAAAGAAGTACAATATTGAAGATTTGAAGCTGACAGACAATATTATTATAAGTAGGGAAAATATTATGAAGGATAATGTAAGTCATTTATCTTATGAAAAAAAATTATAAGCATTTTTGGAGGTTTGATGTATCTTACTATGATAAGACATGATATCAGTTATGGGGTTTCACTAGTTTCTAGATTTATGGACAAACTGACACTCAAGCATTTAGAAGTCATAAAGAGAATTTTTAGATATGTAAGAGGTGATTATAATAATGGTATTAATTTAATACCATAAACATATTTTTGTCTCATTGGATACACAAATTTATATTGAGGAGGATCTCTTGATGATAGGAAGTCAACTTCAGGGTATTGCATCACATTGACGAGTGGGTTAATTTCTTGGTCTTCAATGAAACAAGTTACAATTCCATTATCCTGTAATGAATATAAATATATAAAAAATTATATCATATTACATGCAAATAATATGTTTGATATTTCTAAAACATATTCACGGAAGACTCAAGGAGATGATAGGAATCTCACTTCTTTGCATCAAAGGGGGAAAGTTGAGTATGATGCCAATATGGGCACTTGAGTTTTATTTTTAGACTTAGTATATTTTGGTTATTAAGTTTTTTGAAAGTTTATTTAATTTATTTATGACCTTAATTAGTTTTTTGATCAATTTTAGACACTTTTTAGTGATTTCCTAAAAAATAGCTTGAACTACCAATTCACTTCAATTCACTGTTTGAGAGGTGAACTTGAGGCAATATCTCAGGTTGGATGGGATAATCATGTAGAATACCTTGAATTATACCCACTTGGGTGTTATTTATATACTTCAAGCATAAATTTACCAAATATGGGATTACACATATCTTATATATCTAGAGTAATTTTAATAACATGTCAAATGCACTAGTATTAGGAAAGAACTAAGAACCAAGTAGCAATAGTTGTAGGCCCTACCATAAGTGGTAAAAAAATTCCCCCAAGAAGTCTTTTTCACTTTCCATCAAAAAACTTTACTGTCTTTGTCATAAAAACCAAGTATGTATGTGTTTACCTAAGACTCATATGCAATTTAATATTATGATTATTTTATGTGACCCTTTATTCACCATAACACCTGTATAGGATGTAAGTCAATGATAACACATATGAAAAAATATACATTGGTATAATCATCCTCAATAATTTTATGCTCATAAAATGTGATTTTAGGTTATTTTACAAGTGTAATCGCAAGTGTTTAAATAATACTTTCTATATGATGAGTCTCCTTAGTTTAGGAACATAATAAGTTAGAAGAAGATGCACATTGTAAGTCATATATACCCAATGATTAGTCTTAATTTATTGTGTCATGTCTCAAAAATAGATCAGAAAATATCTTAAGATTCACATTAGGTTGAGCAATTGAATCATGGTAGGCATGTTAACATCATTGATATCAATATTTTTGTTCTCAATTAAGTCTTGCATCTAATGCCTCAAAATAAAACATATATTAATTGAATGCTTTGTGCATCTATGAAAATTATGGTATGTATTAATATTAAACCCCTTAGGTTGTGTCTTTGTAATATCAACCTCCATTGGTAGAGGGAAAGAATAAGATTGCACTCAAGTAACTTATATAACACTTTATGAGGAGGTTATGATAATTGTGTAAATTTTATTTGTTGAGGAGCTAAAAGGGCAAGCCTATTAGTAGGTTATGAAATTAAATTTACCATTGTATTAGCTTCATTATTAATATATTAGCCTTGGATTTAAAATATGGATTTATTTTAAACTTTGTGGTAGAATATGTGGGAGGGTTAGTCTCATACTTTAACTTGTTTATGGTGATTAGCTTAACCTCATGGTATTTAACTGTATGGCATTTGTCATTGAAGATTGGAAATTTTTTAACATAATAGAATAAAGTATGGTATTAAGTAGCCTTTGATTGAATACATATTGTAATTATTTTTTAGCCATATGATTTTTCATTTGTGAAAGTATAGTTTTATAGCAACGCACATAGTCACTAATGGGCTCATTAGGGCCTTGCTTGAGTTTTGAAATTTGAGAATATGTGACCTTCTCACTAATGTTGATATAAAATTGAGTTAATAATTTTTAATAATTGAAATAACAAAATGATTTAATAGGAAGGTCATAAAACCATATCAATGCATTGTCCTTAAAAATCCTAAGAAAAAGATTCATTAGTAACTTATCACTAGATGCATAATCTAAACATGTTTCACGAAAGTATCTAAGATGTTATTATGGAATTATCTTTACCATAAAATGGTGTAATCTTATGTGAAATGAATCCTATATTTAAGGGATAAATAGAAATATTTGAGGCAAAAGGTTTTTGTAATAATGTTTGAGAGTTTGTCTAATGACCTGATCTATAATAACCTTGTTTCATTTTATAAATCTTTGCATGAAGATCTAAAAATTATTGTACAAATGATTGATTTGTAGGTATATTATATTGATTTAAAATAAGTTATTTCACATGATTTTTTATATTATGAGGTAAAAAATTATGTTGTGTAGGGATAACCAAAAATATATGAGGATACACCATGTTGCTCCCAAGTAGGTATACTAGGTTTAGGCATTGCTTGTGTATCCATAGTTTTAGACACATGAATGAAATATTAAGAATAATAATATGAAAATCCAATGTAGGACCTATGCCTCTAAAAGGTGGATTTTTATCATTTAATTATTCATCATATTTTTCCTCAGATGTGGGTTCCTTTGCATTATTTACATTTTAAACCTCCATGATAACATTCAAGATAATATCTATGTTTTCTACTTGCTTGCTATTTCTTTTCAAAAAATTACAAAGTGATTATACTTATTTAAGATCTACACCATTAAGCTCATCTAGATATATTATATTGTGATTTTCAACATTATATTAAACATTATCTACATAATCATTCTCAATATTAGAGATAACATCATTAATAATATTATTTACATCAATGTTTTCCTTATTATTGTTTCTATCAATAGATGAAGAAACATGTATATCATTAATTTCCACCATTTTAGTTGGCACACAAACTTAGAATTAAGTCAAAGGAATTTGAATATGATCAATTTCAATACCACTAAATATAACACTTCAACATATGGGTATATAAGACCTAACCTTCTTATATGGAATGGGATGTATGCATGAAAATACTAAAAATAATTAGGTCGAAAGAACAAAAATTTTATTTTACACATGTGAGAAGGGGAAATTAGAAATCAAATTTAAAATACAAACACTAATAATGGATAAATTTGAAACCCTAATGTGGGAGGAAACCTATGGTTTTTCATACTCAACACAAAAATTGGGTTCACCAGAATGTTTTACTTAGGCTTAGGTGTCCTAAAATATTGGAAAACTATGCACTATGAACTTATGTAAAATATAACAATAAAATACTAATTTGAATTGAAATTAATATTCTATATATTATGATATTTTGACTTATAATTAACAAAACTATAGTATAGAAGTGCACTTAACTTATGATAGTTATGTGATAAGGTGCCTCTATATCTAAAAATTCTCTATACCTACATCATCAACTACTTAGACTTTAAACCAATGCTAAAAACCTCTCTATACATTATCGGTAGAGTTTAAACCCTATTGTATAAAACATTATATGAAGGTTACTGGTAGTGCCCCTATACACTGTGTAGGTTTTTATTTTTTGAGACCCCATGTCTATGCTTATAAATTCTACCTGTGTGTGCACTCACCTTTGGTCCTATGTTTTGGTCTCTATTTTTCCTATTTTTTGTATAAACCCAAATTATACTTTTGACCATAATAATCCCTTGAAAAGTGGGTGAGTTTTTTTTTTTTTGGACATCTATAACCATTCCCTCTAAATGGTTGAGCATTGAATATGTTCCAATAATTTGAAAAGGGCTCATACTACATGTAGTTCTCACACCTATATATGTGTGTGAAACATTTTGAATAATATAAAATGTAATATAATAATTTTATATTCAACACTTATCACCATGAAAATTTTAGTTTCATGTACTCAAGCTGGGCTCTAATTCTACTCCATTGAGGGGTTTTTAGATGTTTATGTCTTTGTGATAATGTCTCAAGAGAGTGTTAATTGATTCCTTCAATTTTTAAGTGATTCTAAATTTGATGGCCAAGGGATTATAACCTCAAGAATGATTTTTATTTATATCCAAGTCTTTATTATTTCCCACTATGACCTACACATTAAAAGTGTTTAGGTATACCTAATGGAGACTTTCTAGTTTAAAAAATAATTATTGAGTGCACCTAAACACTACTGGAAGAGGCAAACACCTACAATAACCAAGATTATCCAACCATTATCGATACTATCATGGGACTGTAAATTAGTGATTTGAGATATGGAAATTATTAATATAGGATTCTAAGATGTTTTTGTATAAACTATGTTAATTTTTAATAGGTTTATTTGGAGAATAGAGTTGGCCAAGAAAATAGATGGATAGACAGATAGATGGAAAGTATGCATAAGAAACAAAAATTATATGCAATGTCTAAATATGTTAATTTTGATGTTTCCAAAGTATATAATACAAAATTTATGTGTCTACATATATTTATACATAAGAATATATGCCAAAAATCTAATTTACATAACTAAAAATAGAACTTAAATACTACTTTAAGGTATTAAAACCCATCTACAACCTAATAAATTTAACACTTTAACTCACATTTATTTCACTAACAATACATTAGTTTTCAATTTTACAACTTAATAAAACTCATTAAAAATTCATTCCTTTAAAATCAATCTAAATGTAATCAACAATTTAAACAAATGTATAACTTTTAGACAAGGTACATACTCCTTCAGTCTTGAAGTGCTGAAAATTTACAACCCATGTAATTTCACAACTCATTACAATCAATAATTATAAAAAAATAGTAATAAATATGTTGAATACAAGATTTCAAATAAGTCACTAAGTCATGTACTCATAACAACTAGGTGAAACCAACCTAGTTCAAAATTATAAATTAAAAGTAATTTATTCTTACAATTTCTTACATAAACAAGTGTCGATCAACATCTCAAAATCCAACATATAATAATAACACTTTATACAACCAATACCACTTAACTATAAAACAATAAATTTTCATAGTGCACATGGGATTATATCATTATCCACAAGAGGAAAACACTTCACATAATAGTCTTTTTTTTCTCAGTATACAACTATCAAAAAATTCAATGCACATACATGCAACTAAGCTTTCAAAAGTTAAAACAAGAGGGGTTGCTCACCTCACATGATTATGATATCATTATTATGTTTATATTAATCAACCCCTAAGCTTAATGGGGTGTCCAATAGCTTATCTACTTATGTTATCCTTACACAAGTGTACAATTGAAAATATAGGATACAAACATAGGTGACTTATAACATAAACATTGAAAACTCACCAGAGGAAACATATTTTTTGGATTTCCATCTCAGAAAAACAAAAATAGAAAAATCAATTTATAAATAAAAACATTATTATAATCCATGCAAGTCACCCTAATGGGGGAGGATAGAAAGGGAATATCTAAATCCTAATCTCCATAAATAATATATCATCAAACTTTTCAAATAATCCTCATTCTCTACACTTTCATACTATGCATAATAGAATGGATTTAGTTTTTGATACAACACATAGACCCCAAATTGATGCTCAACTAAAAATTGAGCCAACAAGTAGTTTTCCCAAGGCTCCAATCTCATCCCGGGCTCCCTCATCCTTTCCCCATTGTACACACAAGATACCCCATAACAACTTACATAAAAGCATACAAAAATAGAACATAAACTTTCACAAATAAACAACATACATCACAATAAGACTACACAATCCCCAAACAATATAAATAAAATGGTGTGGAAATATTTATTCCCTACTAGAGAAATATCACTCATCCAAAGGGTCTCCAATAAAATGTATAGACAAGCATTGCAACATAAATAAAATATAGAATAACATGGGAATTCATTTATTCCTTATCTTTGAATTATGATATTGTCTTTTTCTTCCTTCCACCTTGCTATGCTCTACTCCTCCACTTTCAAAAAATATTCAAAGTGGGAATAGGCAGGAAATTTTTGAGAAAAAATAGGTGTAGGAGCTACTACACACAACAACCAAGAAGGGGTGGACATATGTCCCTTCCTTTGGGTTAACTTTATACAACATCTACTCAAATCATTCCTAAGAATTATCAACCTTGAAAAGTTAAAAATTATTTAGAATAATATATTTATATACATACTTTCAGGTCCCCACACTTTGGTACACAAAAATCGAAGGGAGATGTGCTTAGGGACCTTTCTATTTTTAGCCATTATACGATCATAATTTCCTAGAAAAGAGAGGGAGTATCAATATCATAAGGGCCATTATTTTCACACAAGGGTCTCTAAATGGATATAAAATGGTCCCTATACACATGGTCACATAGGATAGAATGATATACAAAGAGTACAAGTGATATCCTACATAATATAAAGAAGAGATAATGGTCATGTTGCCAACACGATACCCCCTTATCCCCCATCTTATTTTTGTATACCACATGTTCTTGCACACTCAATGCACCCATTAAAACATCCAAGTGTAAGTGAAAAAAGATAAATAAGATAATCATCAAAACAACATCATCATCACATACATGTCATAATAAGATGATTAAATTAAATATATTTTCCATCTATAAATTATGATCCAAAAAAGATGTTATCACATTGGCACATGTCAACATAATACATATAAAATAAATTCCATACTCATAATCAAAGCATGTACAATTTAATAAATTGACTTAATCAAAGCATGTACCTAAGAATTAATGTCATAATCATAATCACACATGTATGTCATAATTAATTCCAAAATTATACTCTAATAGGCATATCATATACAATGCCATAACCATAACATGAGTGCATCATAATGAAATAAGAACAACTAGAAAGTGTTTAGGCATCCCAAGTTGAAATATATTAATAGGGAAAAATTGTATAGTAGACATTATAACTATGAATATATAAGTAGGATTGAAACTTTGGGACTCATATTTAGAGTCTGTTATATTGGAGTATTTTTCATTATAAATAATTCAATACTTAAAAATCATAATAACTATAAATGAATTGAAACAAACACAACATGAAGGATTTTAGTTTTGAAACCCTAGTGTGGGGAAAACTAGTTGTAAGTGACAACTGTGCATCTTCCTTTTATTCCTTTTTTTGAAATGAGCCAATATAAATATCTCACATAGCATAGATCTTACAATCTATTTTAAAATATCCTCCTAATATTATCATGGAATAATTACAAAATCATAGAATATTTACTGCCATATTAAATAGATATTCATTACTACTCTTACATACAATCATCCTCCAACACTTTGTATATCATATATCTATGATCACTAATTATTGAAAAATAAGGCCCTCAAAATCCTAAGATGAGAATAATTACTAATTTAGATAGTTGTTTTGACTATTTAGCTGGTGAGGGATAAATCATTATTTAGACCAATAGATTCAAAATTTCCCTATTAGTTTCAAAATTGCTCTAGAATTTTCAAAACCACCACTATTTTTTAGATTTCTAGTTTCATAACCACCCCATAATATACCATAGATTTTTTAACATTACAAGGAATACTTTATTTGAGTCAAGTTTTCTAATTAAAACTAATTTCCCTTTGAGTCTTTGGATTTTGTTAGAGTTGTGATGTTTTTCATGGATCCTTATGGATCAAATGTGTTCTTCTTCAATAATTTTCTCTTAGACCAACTTATTTAGTCACATAATTCTTGTCTTGAAACCTTATCAGGCCATACTTTTCAATGAGAAACTCATCTACCTTACCTTCTTTCTTCTTTTATAGTAGTTTTGAGTAAGTGTTCCATTAAAAATTACTTATCAACTATTTATTTTAAAGGGAATATATCAATTACAATATTTTGAAAGATGTTATGACAACATATCCATGATGACTCAAGGAATATTTAACCATATTATACAAGAGCATCTGAGCTTAAAATTATCTTGCATCATTTTAGATTACATAGTAGACAAAGTGCACCTAATAAAGGATACTAACACAAGAGAAATATTTTAAGAGACACACGCATAATACCAAGAACACCAGTGCACAAGATTAAATAAAATAATTGCACACAAATGGAGTTAAGACTTAAATGTGCAAGAGTGATCAAACTCACTAAACAAGAAAATTGTTTGACTTAAGTTACCATGTCATCTTGAACATAAATTTTTTTAATTTGACCTACAAGTGGGAGAATAAATAAATACATAGGACCATTTGTTGAATAATTTGGTAGATAATTCAAATTTGAATATAAATTGCAAACCACATTTAATAAGGTAGTTGTAGCAAAGGAGGGAAAATATCTTTGAGACCTTTCAAATAAAGTTTATAAATAGAAGGGGAAAATTATTATAGGGGGAAAAATAAAGAGAGATATGAGAATGAATAAGAGAGCACATGGACTCTACTAAACTTTAGAGAGTGCCAAACAGAAATACAAAGGCTTGAGCAAGAATTTTGTAGAAGAGTTAAAAGGAAAAATGTCATAAGTTTCCCAATGCAACGTTAATGTAAGCCAAATGAGGCTGTGGTTTAACTCATAAAATTTACATGTATTTTTTTACTCCATTAATAAAATATTATAGTTTTCCATCAAGATTTTGAGTGATTCTATATAGACCAAGAGTTAGGTTTATTGGGTTGACATCTCTCCATAGGGATCTCAACTCTTGGTGATTGCATCAAACTAGTATCAGAGCACGGTTTTAAATAGTGATGAGTGTGGAAAGGATTACATAATTATTATTATACATAAAGGAATTAAAATTAAAGTGTGTAAATATATAAGTGAGGATGCAACCAAGAAGAGCCATTGGTAGAGGAGTTGTAGCTATAGGAATAACAGGGTGATTAGGAGAAGTTTTGAATGAGTTACATGTCCTAAGAACATGATTGGATGTTCTCGATGAGGAAAGAAGGAGGGGATTCAATACAAGTAATTATGAGAGTGATGATGACTTTGAGAGACCTCATGCTATAGAATTTGAAGGTTCTACAAGTGAAGCTGGAAATAATGTTGAGCAACAACATGAAACTAGTGAAGAAAGGCTCTTGAGAGATATATTATGCATTGGGAAGGGAACATAGATAGATTTGACATGTTACTCAAGAAGTATAAATTCAAAGTAAATAATTAACTAGATCAATAATATTTAAGAGTAATTTGGGCACAAGGATATCATCATCCCAAAATGCCTCAAAATGGCCGAGATAAAGTTGAAAGGAAACATGTCTTTATGGTGGACAAAAGTTTATAATGAGTAGTGCCAAAGAGATAAAGATAAGATAACCATTTGGGATCAGATAAACACTAAGTTGATTGGGAAATTATTTATAGGAGACTGAGATGGATTTATTCAAAAAATTCCAAATCTTGAGGCAAAAGGAGATGTTGATGAAGGAGTACACTGAGTATTTTACCAAATTTCCATCTAATCTAGTCATCATGAAGTAGATAAATAATGAGTTACATGTTACCTTAGTGGGTTATAGATTGGGATCCAAGAGGAGTTAAGTTTGTTATGGATTTATACTATCAAATAATCCTATCAATTGGTGCTCAAGGTATAGGAAAATTTGTTTCATAGGTAAAAAAATAATGTGTATTCCAAGAGATTATTATTAAAGTTGCCAAAGGAGAATAAGGAGCTGCCATAAAATAGGAGTCTATTTCAAACCATATAAAAGTTAGGAGATAAGTGCTTGAAAATTATTGTGGGCAGAAATAACATAAAAAAATTAGTCTCCACTAAGATGATCAAGAACTTGGGCCTGAAGAGATTAGTGTATCCAAACCCCTATAGAGTTTAATAGATACAGAAGAGTCAACAAGTGTTGGTAAGTGAGCAATGTTTAGTAAAGTTTAAGATATGAGCTTATCAAGATGAATTATGATGTGATGTGATGCCTATGGATATATGCCATATACTATTGGGAAGACCTTGTCAATATAATTAGAAGGCAGTACATGATAGGTGATCAAACAAATATCACCTAGAGAAAGGTGGCCACAAGTAAAACCTGATTCCCTTGAAGGATGAAGAGGAAAGAGGGCACAATAATGTGTGAACAAGTTGTTGGAACATTTAATGTCTAAGTGGGATTGTTTAGACCCTTAACATACTTAGGTGTATAATTAAATAATTATGATTTATTATTTATTAACACGGGGTGAAAACCTCATGGAAATAAATAATAAAACATTGTGGTTTATAATTTACTAATTAAATTAAATGATTCTTAGGATGGTTGGACTTGTTAGTTACAATGGTCACCTCTCTTCATCCACATTATAAATAGGATTTTTCCCCTATTATAAAATACCCATTGTAATTCGGTAGCTTGATGTGAATTCAGTAAATTTGATATTTGTGTGTGGAAAATATTGGACAAAGGTTCTGAGAAGGATTATGTAAAGAGCTGATAAGTAAGAAGGCTTTTTAATGGGGTGTAAAGTTTCTTGATTATATGAATATTATCATTGTGGGATTTTTACCTCTCAAGGTTTTCCCACATTAAATCACTGTCATTGTGCTCATTTATATGTATGTTTTACCATCATTAACTTCTAGATAATGTTATGTATTCATTCATTATATATCATATTCAAATATTTTCACAACGGTATTGATGGTGTCAGGAAAATAATTCCTGAAGGAAACACGAGAAGGGGAGTGTTACATGTTTATGTCCAAAATCATGAAAGTATATGTGTGGATAATGTTAGGAATGAGCCACCACATGAAGTAAGGGAACTTTTAAATGAGTTCATTGATATTGTATCAAGAGGATACCCTAATGAGTTTACACCAGAAAGGAGTATCAACCATCATATGGATCAAATTCCACAAGCCAACTTTATGAACAAGGATGTGCATAGTATAACACCTATGGAAAATGAATATGTACAGAGGCAAGTGAAAGAGTTATTGAATAAGGGACTAATAAGGGAAAGTTTGAGCCTGTGTGTAGTAGTTGTAGTATTAGAATGCAATAAGGATGGATAATGATGCATGTGTATAAATTTACATACCATAAACAAAATAAAAATCAAGAATAAGTTTCCATTGTCACGAATGGATATCATGATAGACTTTTTGAGTGGTGTAAGATATTTTAGCAAGATTGACTTGAAAATTAGATACCAATCAATAAGTACATCTCAACTTCTTGGACTAATTTATTTTGAATAGTCATTAAAATTGGTATTAAAAATACATTAGTATTTTCACGAGGTGAATAATAAGATTATATTTTTTGGGTATTTGATTGATAAAGTTCATTAAAATTTAAACTAATTAGACCAACTTCATATAATTGAAACATTGGCCTCAAATCAAGAGGAAGAATTGGTAATAGTCATAAAACCATCCATTGTGGTTTTATATTTTCTTGAATAAAATATTTATCTAATCTCATACATCTAACCAAAATATCCTTTCTTATTTAAATTTTTTTAAGTTCTTGTTCATTCAATTTATCATACATATTTTTTAATCCCCTATAAAAAACTACATCCTTTTGTAGTATTAATAGTCCCCAAAATAATATAGATATAATTTCATCCACACTCTTCCATTCCATATATAAATGATCTATAATAATTTTCAAATCCAGACTAGTTAGTTGGTCTCTTATAGCTTTTCCCCTAGTGGATATTTCTCTCTTAAAATTTCCCAAAATTCTAAGAGAGATAATAAGCAAAAATATCTAACTAGGATTGACGCTCATATTTAAATGAACCTTGAAATCACAATAAACTCATCTTGTTATTTATCATGATTTGTGAAGAGAATGAGTGGAAAACTACATTAAATACTAAGGAATGTCTATACGAGTGGTTGGTCACATTGTTTAGTTTGACTAATGTGCCAAGCACTTTTATGAGACTAATGATTGAAGTTATGAAACCATTCCTTGGGAAGTTTTTCATCATCTATATATATGATATTTTGGTGTTCAATAAGATGAGGTAATAAAACATGGTGCATCTAAGGAGCCTACTGCAAATATTACATGAGGATAAACTATTGATTAATGAGAAAAAATGTAGATTTATGAAAGAAGAATTAATATATCTAGGTTTTGTCATTTCTAAGGAAGGATTGAAGATGGACCCTAAGAAATTATGGACGATAGTAGAGTGTCCATCACCAAGGAATGAATTTGAGGCATGAATTTTTCATGGACTAGAGAGATTCTATAGGAATTTAATAATAAAATTTATCAGAATATGCACATATATTACAGAAATTATATGATGAGATCAGAAGACATTTGCATGGGCTCAGTGTTGATGTGTGTTTTATGGACACCACATAATCTTATGAGTTAGATTATAAAATTTTAGGATTGGTGAAAATATTCACTCCAAATCACAATTTGCATGGGTATTCAATTTTGTAAACAACTTGGTGGTGGAATAATGATGAGTTGAGTGGTTATTTACCTCAGATAGTTCATATGTGATGTGAGTATGAGATATAATTTATATGGATGGGTGGATCTAGCCTAAGGTGGGAAGGATTAAAAAAATTCAAAAAATAGGGAAAGGTAGGGTAAAAAAGAATATTTATAAATCAGAGATAGATGAAACCTTTTAAGATTGGATTCTACATTATGGGTTGGAAAAATGATTGGAGGACTAATACTTGCTACAAGTTACTAACAACACAAAAAATGTAAAAACACAATTATGAGTCCAAGAAGACAAAATAAAATAAACTTTAGTTCACATAATAAAAGGTTGATAAAGATGTAAGATTGTAATTGCACATCTACAAAGGGATATTATGATTATTAAACATAAAACATTTAAGTTATCTACTGCACAATTCGAATAACTATATCAAAAAACACTTGTACATAACCCATAGATTGATAATACCATAATGATGTAACTTCTTCAATGAATCACAAATTTTAAGAATAAAAATTTCACATCAAAATAAATCTGTAGAACAATCCATAGTATTTCTTATTCACCTTAATGGCCAAAATATTCTCCTCTCTTTGGAATCGAGAGGATACAAGAATATATATCTTGGGGAGGTGTTGCCTCATACTCCAAGATATGTATAAATTTGCATTTAATAATTTAGGAGTTTAGTGTCAAAACTCATGCATACTATGCATGTATACAATATAATTATAAATAATGGTCATTCTTTAAAAGAACTCTTAGATTAAAAAAATATCACAACAAAAAATAGACTCAAGTTACAACTTGGACATGCAAATTATATCAAAAGCTACTTGTGATGATGTGGTAGAACTTGGAGATGAAGCTTACATATTCAAATCTTGAGTTACCACCACTATAGTTACAACTAGAGTGGGCACTATAATAATAGTTACACTAACTAGGACTGTAACATCAATGAACCATGGCATTGGTGGCACTATGACTAGAAGTGATCTATGAGATGTTGTGGTCAAATAACTAATTAAATTAGTCATTAATATAGTTATAGCATTGAAATTAGGAAATGGGACATAGGCAGGCCTAATCAAAGTTTACACTAATGTGTACTTTAGAGTCTGAGGCTATGTACCTTGGAGAGGTGCTACTACTGATCCTACTATATAATTTACTTGATTTAAAACTTACATTTTAAAATATAAGACATGAATAGCCTTAAAATCAATATCGATGGTCTCATAATCAATAAGAGGTCTCTTGAACAACTATGGATTTTTATCCATCAATTTCTTATGAAAAACCATTATATCTTTGACTTATACATAAAGAGTATCTATTTCCATGAACCCCCTTAGAAAATTATATTAATTGAATAATCTATTCACTAGTTCTATAGACTATCTCCTCAATTCCAACTCAGAAGTTGTCAGCTACAGCTCAAAGAAGACCTTCAAAAATGGGTTTAAAAATTAACTACCCAAGAGGATTTCTCATGCCCATGACTCTCATGTCTTCCAAAATGGAGATAGTTTTCCATTTTGACTGATAAACTATTTCACCATAGCTCACATCTATCTATGCCAATCAAGCAATTTATCTCTCTTTATGGTCATGTGACTTTGTGCCCATGCAACTTCTATGCCATTATTTAATTTAAATGAGCATAAGCCCTATTTACCATAATTTAGTCTAAGAAGTTGAACATACCTTCCATATATTTCATATTATTATATAACTAGGATACATATACCTATTTAGACTCAGATTCATCCTTTGCATACCTTATTAAACTAATAATGTCATACAACTTCTTATCTTTACTTTGTACGTTATCTATAATTTTCATAGGAGCATGAATGATGTTCTTCTCTTGTGCCCTTTGCCTAGACCGGTCATAGATTCTAAACATCTATTTTATGACTCTTGTTTAGAGAGAATATGTCTTCTCTCTACTCTAGATCAACATTCTCACCCTCCACCAATATAATATTCACCTTGACTTTAATCAATGTATCAATTTGTCTGTCAAAATGGAATCACACCTTTAGTTGCTCAATAATTATTAGGTCATGTCTATCTTCATACTCCTCTTATATTTTTTGAATCCATGAAAGGATGTTCACTATGTCATGTTATTCTACATGTTCTATAGATGAATAAGTGGTAAGATGGGATTGGCCTAGTGTGTGCATTTAGGTTAAAGTAGGCTAGGGAGTAGGATAAGGTATAACCAACTCTAGAAAAAGAGGGAATGGACTTTCTCCACCCAGTGAATTTATTATATATTGGTGTGTCAATAACATATGTGGTCTTACCTAGTGCCCTATACACTAAAACTATGGATGAATCTACCTAGGTAACCTAAGAAACATGTATGTCTAACTATGTTGATGGCCTATGAGTGTAATAATGTAGCCAAAATAGAAGTGGACACTAGGTCCTTAAAATTGATGTAGGGGCATCCTATAAGGACCCAAAAAATGATCCATTTTTGTCTCAATTAAGTCTAATAGGTGTCTTGTAGGTGTTATAAGTTATAAGTGGTCTATTTGTGAAGTTTAGAGAGTTTAAAGGTGCATAGAATTTGAATTATTGATTTTCTTGCCAAAAGCATTATTTGAAAATTTGAATGATGTCAAACCCTGTAAAAGACTTTTAGGAAATTTATGAAGGTGGAAGTTTTGTTAACATTTCTAGGGGTTTAGACAATATAGAAGGTCCACTAGATGGTCATTAGTCTATAGTTATGGTTCTACATGTCATGTTGTGTGAAAATCAAGACAAAAATGTTATGTTGTAAAAAACCTCTACGTGGGAAAAGTGGCCAAGATTCAGTTATGCATCATTTTAGAAAGGATAGGAGTTAGTTTAGGTTTGGTAATATCATAATCCATTCGAGGCAGAGGAAAGGAAGAATGGAAAAGTTTGTATGAAGGAATTTTTGGTATGAATTGTATTCTTTGTTGATTAATGAATGAACACAGATCCTTGTTTGAGCTCATTTGTTGTGATTGTTAATTGCATGAGTTTTATTAATGAAAGATTGAGTTTGGTAATGGCTTATAAAGTGTGATTGAGACTAATGCATGTTGTCTCAAGAGAGACTTTGAAGGAATATGTCCCTATCAAAGAAAGGAAATACAAACCCTATATTTGGTGTGTTCTTTGTTTGTTTGCAAACTGAGTTTTGTCTGGTTGAAGGATACAAATACTAAGAGTGTATTGATTTAAATTATTTAAGGTTCTTGTTATTAGTTTTATGGTTATTTTCAATAAATAATGAAAATATCATTGTTGTTTATATATTTTCTCAAATGTAACCCTGATCACTATGAAAGGCATTATTGATTGGACTATGGAATAGCTCTAGGAATAAAAAAGGTCATTATTTGAACTATATATGCTTATGAAACGTGTTTTTAAGTGTATTTAATGTGTTTAAATATTCTTAAACGTTTTGTATTTATTGGAATGTATTCTCATTTCACTAACACAGAATATAGACCTATAGAGTAACATTTTTTGACCCAGTCAAGTAGATTTTGATATGAGAAGCTTAGACAATGGATTAGTTAACATTATATAATGATTAATAAACATGAAAAAGGAAAATAAAAACCTATAAAATTAATTTTTAAGATTTTAAACCCATTAAATCATCCACAGTGGAATTTAGTGTGCTCTTTATTGAGACTGAAACAAGAAAAACCCTAAACTAGGGTTTGGAAGATATAGAACACTCCAACCATAAAAAAAACCCAATTTTTGTAATTGGACTATGTTTGAGGTGACCTAATATATTTTCATAGTATTGATTATGTATAGATCCATTTTTATTGTCTAAAGTTGACTGAGAGTGTAAAAAGGGTAAATATGCCTAATAAGCCTAAATAAAGGCATAAAGAGGGTTGAAAAGGAGGTCTAAAGTTTGAGTTAAGGGATAAGACTTAGTAAGGAGATATAATAGAGAAAATTTTATCTATAAATTTTTTTGGTTTTTCTTATAACAATGTAATTTATCGGTACATTCAAGAAAACATAATAAATAAGGCTATAAGAAATATTGTCAAAGTGGATAGAGTTGTGTAAAGGCAAAAGCAAAGGTTTAAAAATTATTGATGAGTTGATAAGTGACAAAAGAGGGTAATATAAACTCTATTGGGCAATATCAAATCCTATAGAAGCAAACAAGAGAACTAGGTGAATCTTGATAACTTAGCTTGGAAGGTGGGTCTAAAAACCATTGCTTAAGGAAGTGGATTTAGAAACAAGGATAAGTGAGATAACTTGTTGTATGCTCTACATCATTTAGGTATCAAAGCTAGTTAAAAATTCCTAGAGGATTATGAAAATATTTGACATCATGTGTTTTGAGGTGCATTTCAAGATAGGGAACCAAGAGCAGAATTCTTTGGAGAGAGCTAGTAGGGATGATGATTTGGTCAAGAAAATGGTGGACAAAGTGACACAATTGATTACCCCATTGGTCATGAAGATGGAGGATAATAAGGATGCTCTCAGAGAGAGAGAAAAAAGAGATGACAGGTAACAAGGTCAAGTAACTCCATTGTAGCCAAGGATGAGTGAGAGAGGAAATTAAGAGGTGGTTTAAGAGAGACCACAAGTACATTTAGCATCAATTCAAGAAGGCATGGGAATACAACACCATGCATGGTAGATTAGACCATTTTTAGATGGAAGATTGAGAAGAGAAGAAGTTACTATGAGACATGAACCAAGATAGATATTTTAAGGACAATTTTGGCATTGCCATAGAGAGGGAAATGGGGTAGAAGAATGTCCATTAGATGTTGGTAGCAGTATGAAATAATAGAGTACAAGAGAAAATAATGAGGAAATAAAGAAATCAAGAAATGAGTCCTTACTCATGAGAAGAATACTATTGCAATAGAGGAAACAAGGCAAAGATCCAACCCAAAGGAGGAATTTATTCAAGAGCAGATGCAAAGTAAGAGGTAAGGTTTGTAATTCAATCATTGATAGAGGAAACTCTAACAACATTGTATCTTTAGAGATGGTGCAGAAGTTGGGTTTGAAGAGGATGCCACATCCATAACTATATAAGGTTGCATGGGTTCAGAAGGGACATCAAATCCTAGTAAGTGAACAAATTTGGGTTGAATTCAAGATAGAAGGATATAGAGATAAAGTTTTGTGTGATATTATGCCTATAGATGTTTGTTATTTTCTGTTAGGGAGACTATGGTAGTTTGATAGGCATGAAATTCATGATGGTCAAGTAAACACATATACCATAAAGCAACATGGAGAGGTACATATACTTGTCCCATTGAAGGGTGATGAAGATATAAGAGATAAGAGGATAATTATGATGGTAACAAGGCAATATTGGAGTAAAGCCATGGAAAGATTGGGTTTGGTCAAAGAACTAAAGGAAGAAGCAAAGGTAAGATGTCTTGAGTTGGTTGATATGAAAAGTTGTGAGTCCAAAAATATGGACATGAAATAGGATAAGAAATAATTCAAGGTGATATAAATTAGTATTCAAAAAGAGGAAGACATAGTACCTATGAGAGTGCTCAAGAGAAATGATAGCAAAATAATCATAGACATTGCAGTTGTGATAGATAAGAAATGGCATGGGATTGACATCAAGAAATATAAAAAGTTGGAGATTGAAATGTCTAAGGAGGGAACCCAAGAGAGAGACATGAAGGCTCCAAATTTTATGTCTAATGATTTTTTTTTTAATGAAAATGTAGGTAAGAGGTAGGTATCCAAAGAAAGAATGGTTGACAAATTCAAGTGTTGGAAAGGCAGTCATAAAAAAGAAGAGAATGTCAAATATTTGGGAAATATGTTGTAGGCCCATAAACAAGATAAACATGAAGGAGTGATAAATACAAGATATGAGATACTAAAAATGAGTATGTAGTCTTTACAAGTGCAATAGAAAAAAAGTAGTCATGGTGGTGTTACACAACAACAAAGTAAGAGTTTCCAGAAGTATGAGGCATGCAAGGTCCAAGAACAAGTTGTATGTGATGTGAAGTGGATAGAAAAATAAGAACGGAGGAAATAATAAGATTACATACTTGTATTAGTGTTTTATCATGGAGATAGGGAGAAAGAGAATCATTTTGTAGAAGAGGAAGATTGGTTTACACCTACAAGGAAAGAATAAGATGGCAGTAGCTATGTTTTGTTTAAAAATTATGTTTCATGTATAGGTATACTATTTAATAATATGACACAAAAAATGCCTAAATGTGGGGCCCAATAACATGTTCACCTATATGAGAGGCAATTAGAAGCAGACACCTTCAATGAGGAGGTTTAATGCAAGCAGATAGGAGCATAACCAAGTGCATCACTCAATACCTATGGCAAAGATTTTATAGCTTGGTAGTATGATGAAAGGGCATCCTATAGGGACCCAAAAAATGATCCATTTTTGTCTTAATTTAGTCTAATAGGTGTCCTATAAGTGTTTCAGGTTATAATTAGTCTATTTGTGAAGTCTAGAGAGTCCAAAGGTGCATATAATTTGAATTATTGGTTTTCCTGCCAAAAGCATTATTTGAAAATTTAAATGATGTCAAGCCTTGTATAAGGAATTTTGGTCAATTTATGAAGGTGAAATATTTTTTAACATTTCTAGGGTTTTTATATAATATATAAGGTCCAATATATGGTCATTAGTCTATAGTTATGGTTCTACATGTCATGTTGTGTGAAAATCAAGACAAAAATGTTATGTTGAAAGAAACCTCTACATGGAAAAAGTGGCCAAGATTTATTTATGCATCCTTTTAGAAAGGATATGATTTAGTTTAGGTTTGGTAATCTCATAATCCATTCAATGTAGAGGAAAGGAAGGATGGACAAGTTTGTATGAAGGAAGTTTTGATGTGAATTGTATTCTCTACTGATTAATGAATGAACATAGACCCCTATTTGAGGTCATTTGCTATGATTTATAATTGCATAAGTTTTATTAATGAAGGAGTGAATTCGGTAATGGTTTTTAAAGTGTGATTTATACTAATTCATGTTGTCTCAAGAGAGACTTTGAAGGAATACGTCCATGTCAAAGAAAGGAAATATAAACCCTATATTTGGTGTGTTCTCTATTTGTTTGTAGACTGAGTTTTGTTTGGTTGAAGGATACAAAAAATGAGAGTGTATTTATTTACATTATTTAAGGATATTTCTATTGGTTTTAATGGTGACTATTAATAAATAATGAAGCTATCATTTTTGTTCATATATTTGCTTAAACAAAACCCTAATCACTATGAAAGGCATTATTGATTAGACTGTGGAATAGCTTCAGGAATAGAAAAAGTCAAAATTTGAAATACAAATGATTTTTAAAAATGTTATTAAATGTATTTAATATGTTTAAATATTCCTAAACATTTTTTTATTGCTTGAATTTTTTTCTCATTTCACTTACATAGAGTATAGACCTGCAGAGTGACATTTTTTTACCCAATCAAGTAGATTTTGATATGAGAAGCTTGGATAGTGAATTGGTTAACAATATCTGATGATTAATAAATGTACATAAGTAAAATACAAACCTATCAAAATTATTTTGAATCTTTAAAACCCATTAATTCATCCATAGTGGAATTTAGTGTGCTCTCAGTTGAGACTGAAATAAGAAAAACCCTAAACTAGGGTTTGAAAGATATAGAACACTCCAACCATAAAAAACCCCATTTTTAAATTGGAATATGTTTAAGGTTCCCTAACATATTTTTATAGTTTTGATTGTGTATGGATCCATTTGTATGGTCTAAATTTTATTGAGAGTGTAAAAAGGGTAAACATGCCTAAATAGAGGCATAAAGAGGGTTGAAAATGAGGTCTAAAGTTTGAGTTAAGAGATAAGACTTAGTAAGGAGATAGATTAGAGAAAAGGGTATCTATTTTCTCCTATAATAATTTAATTTGTATATACATTAAATAAAACATAATAAACAAGGTTACAAGGACTATTTTCAAAGTGGACAGAGTTGTGTGAAGGCCAAAGTAGAGGTCTGGAAAGTATTAGTGAGATGATAAGTGACAAGAGAGGGTAATAAAACCTCTATTGGGAAATATTAAATCCTATAGAAGCAAACAAGAGAACTAGGTGAATATTGATAACATAGCTTGGAAGGTAGGTCTAAAAACCATTACATAAGGAAGTGGATTAAGAAACAAGGATATGTGAGATAACTTGGTGTATGATTTGCATCAAAAATATACTTTATTTGTTGGTATAGTGGCTTGTAGATTATCTCCACTAAAAAATGAATAGGTCACAGGGGTTTGAATCAAAATTTACATATATGTTGTGATAGATGTGTAAACAACCCCTATAGTAACATAATAGTAAAACCCCCAGTTGTTTGGTTGATAATAGAAAAAATGCCACTCATTGGGATTTGGGGTATATTTTGTAAAATCAACATTATGAATCCTTGGGGCCTATTTATTGGACTTGGAGAACCAAAAATGAAATAATGTGAAGAATGAGTGGCTTTTATTGTATCAATTATAGTAGTGGAAATAATAAGAGACACTAAAGATCTTGTGAACTTACATCATGAGGGGAAGTGGAAATGATAGTTATTTTTGTAATGGTTGCCATTATAACTTTAGAGTTAAGTCCCCTTATAGGAGTCACATTAATTTTTATACTTTGAGGTAGAGGGATTGGAGTTGTAACTAATATTGATTCTTGAATTGAAGCTATTTACTTTGACTCTACCACATCCCTCATATCCTTTTCTTTTTCTAATAACAACTTAGTTGTAATTGAGTCAAAATTCTCTTGCTTAATTTCTTTAGAGTGTTCACATATCTCTATGAATCCTAAATCAATTTCACCTTCATCTAATTCTTTATAAGGTTCTATTTCCTTAGGTTTTATGTCTTCATTAGACAACCACTATTCCTTTATACTACTATCATGAACCTTAATTGGTTATGTTTCTTTTTGTACTTCATCTCCTCCCTCTTGTTCCTCCTCTTATGTTTCTTTCTTTTTGTTACATAAATTTTGGGTATATAGGATGATTCTTAGACTTCCTTTATTAGGTCTTCAGTGGCTTATTACTAGGAGTAAGATCTAGTCTTGAAGTCAGTAGAATGGAAGATGAAGGGGATATAAGAGTGGAAGATGGAGGTGAAGTGTGTATGGGAAGGACTATTGGTGGAGCCATGGAAGCTATGGATGATTTCTCCATGGATTGGAGGTGTCGTGGTATGAATTGGTAATGAAGGATAAAAAATAATAGGAACATGTGACAATAAAAAAATGAGATTTACCCATTTCACTATGGTTAACAGATGCTAGGGTGTAACATAAAATGGCCCTACTATTCTATTAGATACTACAATTTCTTCTATATCAACTACTAGTTGAAAAATAGTAGCACTGAGCAATGTGGAAAGACTTCTATAAATATTGGATTCATCTTATGGGTCTACTTCCCAAGATTCACCTACTTTCTTAACTATATGTGTTCTTATTTCTATATCTAGTTGGATAAGAGGCCCTTAAACTAGTGTTGAAGTCCATTACTCACTATCTATTCTTATTTCATCTTCATGTGTGATAGTAGGATCATATTGGATCCTTTGATCAACTATCATGGACATGTTAAACTTGCACATTCTAATAGACACCTCATTATCATCTTCGACATTTATTAATACAAAATCATGATCATAAGCTTGGTGTCCATAGGAAATTGTTACCTTCCTTTCATATTTCTTCAAGTGCTCTATAACATTCATATTGGGATCCCAATATCTAAATGGTGTCCTCTTCAGACCATAATACGTTATGATTTTACTAGTAGAGTTAATGTGCTCTCATTTTGTGTATTTCATGTGGCCTATATTGAGAGGGGTTGGTTTTATATCTCTTTGTTTGGCACCCATGAGTTGGACATCTATATTATCAAATAACTATGAAATAATCTCTTGTTCAACAACCTTGTTTGGAATATTGTGTGGCAAAAATAAGGGTTGAGATGTGGTCCCTTCAATCCTAATTACTATGCACTCAAGGTAGTACCAATAGTCACCCATATTCATGATGCTTGTCTAGATGTGTTCTAATAATCTAGGCATATTATGCTCATAGATATCCCTATATACCTTATGGTAAAATGTTTATCATCCTTTGAACTTGCCTTCTAAACCTATATATGTGAAGGATGTTAAACTCATCACACACTCTATTTTTAGGATATTCTTAGAGGGTGACCAAGGTTATCCATATGAAGGATGTACCATAATCATTTTTCCATCCACCACATAAGACATAATTTAGAAATTACCATTGTGCAAGTTGGCTAGTTAATAATTTGATGTATCAAATTAAAAATGATGATTTTTACAAGGGCAATGATCTTGTTTGAACTCAAAATAATATCCAATAGTGGGATCCATATCTCGTGAATGTAAGAAATGTTGTGGAAACCATAAAATAAGTTTAATAGATCCATATAAATCCTTATCTTTGACTTAAAAATGATTATAGGAAGAGAAGAAATTGGGCCTTGAATTTCAAAGTTGCCTGGGTTATTAGCCCATTCTTGTAATTTACCAAGGATTGTACTATTAAATAAGCATGAGTTTATTATAACTTAGTTATATGTTATTTTTGGAACATGGATCCTATAATAATTATCAAAGGCATTGCCATCGATGTAGGCCATAGGGGTTTTGTTAAGCCTAAAGTGTAATATCTTCCCAGATATTTGCCCATTTGAAAAATATCATAGAGCAAGTCAATGCAAGGCATTATCATAGGTTTTAATGCCACATTGTATAATCCTACATATTTGATGGTTAAAATGTCACTCTTATATTACTACATGAATATGGAAGGTTGATCCCTTGCTTCACATGGCTCAGTGGTATTGACTTCCTCCCATGTGGTTGAACATTATTTGAATGTGTGTTGTAGTGTTACTGAATCAAACATTGTGTCTGTGTATTCTATCATGCCTGTAATTAAATAAGTAGAGGGAGAAGAGGTATGAGATGACTAAGACATTGAAATTGTGTAGCTACTTTATTACCTTCTAAAAAAACTTGGGGTATCTTACTCATTAGAGGTTTGAATTCATATTTTTTATAGAAGATGAGGGAAATGAAATTAAATTGATATTTTAAAATAAAATATATCTCTTAGATTTGTTAACCATAAAAATTAAATGCATTTAGTTTCCAATCCATGTATATTAAATACAACAATGTATTTCACTCCATTCCCCATATAATGTTTCTTATTTGAATTTTTATTTTGCATTATTAGCTTCTACGAATTGAATTACCTTGAGTTGTTTTTTCACTAATTTTAGATGCCTTGTCATCTAAGTATGATAGATGTCTTCTTCTCCTAATTTTAGAGCTTTGATTTCATGTTTTAAAATTAGTTTACTTGGTCTTAAATGTGTGGTTGCATATCTATTATTTGTTGGGTTCCAATTTATATCCCTTTGTACTTTATTTATTTATTTATGGATCTCAGTATGATGACACTCATGTTATAACCCCACTACTTGGCACATTTCTATAAATGTTAGATATAGTACAACAACATGTTTCATTAGGTTTTGATTAAAAATTTGAATGATTATTACAGATGTTAATATGATGTTTTGGTACTTTGTTAGAAGTTATGATTCATATCATTATTGATATAGATGATTATGTTGATTCAATTTTAGCATGCTTTTATTTTGTTCAGTTTAGAATTTATTAGTATTGATATTATGACTCAAGTAGATACTGCTGATGTATTATTTTGGTAGATGCAAGAACCTAAACAATGAGCTAGTCTCGATAGGTGCTTCAAAAATAGAGTAAACATAACAATGAGGTTAATATGTAGTTAGATGTGCCTCTGATAGGTAAAATAATTGAAATATGGATTCTAGATCCACTGGTCAGTTGAGTCATTTTCTCATCCTTATTATTCTGACTCTATTATTGCTCTTTTGATCTTCTAAGCCATTCATCTTTGATTATGATGTCTTTATGATTTCCATATGGGATTGGAATTTTATCTTGCATTTACCGTAATTTTTTAACTTGCTTCTTTAGGGTTAATAGATTATCCCTACTCTTACTCTTTGTTTGGTTGTGTTATTATAATTTTGTCTTCATACTCTTGGTTATCCCTTCACCAACCCATTCGTGTGTCTTTGACTTCTCAAATTTCATCCTCTTGAATCTCAATCTCTTCATTCCTTCATAGAAGTCTTGAATTACCTTGATGGAAATCTAAGGTTATGGGTGTATGGCATTTGACTATGACACACTCTTTGAAAAGATATTCACCGTAATGTATTCGTATGTCTATTCATATAGGTGTGTGTGTACATATATAAATATACATATATAGATATGTATTTAATATATATATAAATATATTTATATATCAAGTGGTGAATAATTTTGGATATGGTTAGAATGCTATGTGGTTTGTATGCATTTAATCAAAGCTTAAAATATTTAAAAAGCAAAACAAAGACACATTTAGGTAAGAAATGGAAGGTATAGTTAGTTGATGGAGGCCATGTGGTAATAGCATTGAGAATGTTGTTTACAAATCATATGGGACCATGTCTAACCCAAAATCATCATCTAAAACACTTTCCAAGGAAAAGATGATGTGGATTAAACTCAACCAATAGGTTTTTTTATGTTATGATGAAAAATGGGCATAGTGGACAATTATTTATTGATGTTCCCATATGCACCCTTAAACCAATCAACATATTCTAATTTTTTGGGGACCACATTATTATTTTTGGCATGCTGGTGGTGGAAAACTTACAGGTTTGTCTTCTAGTGGAAGACTCTAATATGAGACCACATAGGCCTAAGAGAGGGTGTCGACATTTTATTGTAAAGGGGATATGTTTGGTTGGTGGTCAGGAGGGCGAATGGATAGATGGTGAGAAAAAAATAAGAGAAGGTGATTTGGGTATAGAGAGAACACAGGAAGAAAGGATGTGGATTAGAAGGCAAGAGCTGATGGTCCATAGGAGTTAAGCTAGGAGATAAGGAGGTAAATGGTAGAAGGGAGATGCAAGTTGTTTAGAGGGTAGGAAGGATGTGGAAGGTGCAGGGAAGAAGAAAGAAAAATGATGTTTATGTAGGAAGAAAGGGATAAAAGAGAAGAGGAAATGAGAGAAGAGGAAGGAGAGAAGATTTGGGCATAAATAGACACTTTCAAAACCATTGTAACAAATCAAAAAACTTGTAAGGTAAGTAACTGAATTGTTATGAGGTTTCCTTCTTCTAGTTTACTGGTGTAATTTAAATGCATGGAAATATATTTATAAAAAGGTAGTATAGACCTAAAAGGAAGTTGTGAGACTTCCTAAAGGGCTTGTAGTGCCACAATATTTTATTTTATTTTAACCCCCCTTATTTTTTGGTTGGGTTTAGACAACTTGCTGATGCATGCTTAAAAGTGCAAAAATTTTGTGGGTTTTTATTATTCTAGATTTTATGAAATATGTGGTTTTGTTTCTATTTTGAATCAATTGTCTGTTTATGAGGAAAACCACAACTTTGAATAAATTCTCTCTCCTTTTAAAAACTACTTAAACCACCTTTAAAAATACCCAAGTTATGCACAAATTTAATTTAGTAGATTTTATGAGATTTCTTCTTGGATATGAACAATTAGTTTAATGATATGGATTTTTCATAATTAATTTAAATGGTGTTTTGACCTTGTTTCATAATGGATTCTGAGTTTATTATCTTGATTCTAGTAGTTTTCTTTGTCATTTTCTCGTATGCCAATATGTGTTTTGATTTAATTCTCACCTATCAGTTTCATTGATCTAGAACACCTTACTACTATTATTAATCAGTTCATGGTTCATTGATTATCTTTATTGATTGGTTGATTTATTTACATTTGGTTGTGATTGCTATAAATTTTGGCTTGATCAGTTGCTTGTTTGTCGCATGTGTTGGTTTAGTGGCTTTGAATCTCTATTTGATTTCTCAACCTCCTTGCATACTCTATGACCAAATAAACCATCCAATTGATGGATGGGGTGGTTGGGGACAACATATGGCTAAGATCATTATAATATGTGTATAGGTTTTCCATTTTGTTGATTGATTTAATCCATTATCTTGGATTCATGTGATGAAGGTACTTGGTATAAGATTCTGGAAACTGCATTTCTTAGATGGTTGTACTTGAATAAGTTAATATGGTTCTTCATAGTGTAATAACTTTATTTAGATGCTCTTAAATTATAAAATATTATATCTCTTAGAAAAATTACTTATGACTATATTATGAGTATGTGGATGTACCTTTACCATGTGTAATTTTAACAATCTTCTGATAGTAGTTTCAATTAGTATTATGATTCGCATTGTGTTGAATGTTAGAAATGATTATGTTGGTTCATAGGTGATTATGATTTATATTTATTACATTGAAACATGCTTTACATTTATTTAAGTTTTTCATGAATAATAAATTACCTACAACTATGATAATGCCTTCTTCTATTCCATTATGCAGAAGAGAAGTTATGTACAACTTGTATAGAGGCTTTTGTATAACTCTTGATAACATTATATTGTCATATAAAATAAATTAATAAAGTTAGTGAGTGTGAATTATGTCATGGAATGTCTTTTTAAATTTTATTTGAATTAATATGAAGTATGGACTATAGGGAATGAGCATATACATCTAGCTTATGAGATCTTATATGTCAATGTCAAAAGGAATTTACATGCATAGCTTTTATGAGACTAGTCTAAAATATTTTTGGGTATTTATTTGATTACTTTATGGTTTTATAGGTTGGAAATGATCTTATTAGTGTTAAATAAGTTCCATTACAACTAGTAGCTTAATCTTAATTTCATTCTAAAGCTAGTTGAGGATAATATCTTGTAATAGGTAAATTGTTGAAGTGGAAATCAAAGATTATATATGCATCAAATTCATACCTTATTGAAAAAATAAGACATAAATCCTATTGTTTATTAAATGTATTCTCCTTATGCATGACAATTTACATCTTCATGTCAAAAAGGAAGGTGATATGATTGTATGATGTAGAGGCATAGGTATACATTCCCATGAGTTATAAAGGAGTTATAATGATGGCATAAATATAATTCTTGTGGATGCTAGTTACACTATTTCATTTTATGTTTTAAAGACAAACTCTAAAATTTGTAGTGATAGTTCTAGATTTAGTAATACCCTTCAAATCATGAGGAGTTACAATCAGGCTCACACTAGTTTAGGAAGAATTAACATGGAAGATTTCAATAATGGATTGTTTAATTGGTATCACTTCTTTTAGTTCACCTAACTAAATTTCTTCAATTAAGTAACAATGGAAGAGATAGCTTGTAAGAATTATTGTGATACATTTGTACATTAATTTACTCATAACCTTCATTAATGGATAACTATGTTAATTATTAAATGTTATTAAGTGGTAAAAAGACATATGCGAGGACCCAAATAAGAGGTTGTTCCTAACTGATGGATAACACTAGAATGATAGGTTCTTCTCCAACATCCACATACCAATGTTCATATACATTAATATTATATTGAATTCAATGGCCAATCTATTAGTTATTTTGAATAATTAAATGTAAGGTGGCTACCCATAAACATGAATAAAATGATAAGCAAGTTCTTGATATTGTTTCCCACTTAGAATATGAAATTATTGTCGTAGTTGTTATGTTATTTTACCTAGTATTGTATATGGTTAACTTGAGATAATATGAACAAGGGTAGGGTGCACAATGACCCTGAGTTGAGAATTAGGATATCTAATTCTAGCAGGTAGCAATTTCCCTCATGCCCATAAGTGACTTATTCTTGACTAATGTAGGATCTCTTGTATATATAGTATTTATGATCTTGTTATGTAGTTATTAGATTATCTTCTAAGCAAGGTTATGATTAACATATTTATCATCATATCTATTGGGTTAAGCATGGACTAATTACAAAGTAAATAGAAAAGACATTGGGATGAGAGGACCCTAATCAAGATTTAGAGATGGAATTTCAATGGGTAGTGTTTATTGAATGCCTCCATCACCTATTATTTTATTGATCTATGAATGATTCTTTAATGGTTAATAATTAATTATTTCATAATGTATAATGTATGTTGATATACATCTCATCAATGTAATTGTGTTCTTGTAACTTAAGCTAAATAATGGCTAGTGGTGTATACAATATGCGTTCATCCTCTTAAAATAATGAAACATAGTTTCCATCCTATAACATATTAGTGTTTAATGATGATTAGGTGTGTAAGGCTTCCTATACAATCTTTAACATTGGCAAGGGTATAACATTGTAAACCACCTGATTCTAGCTCATGCATACATGTATGTGAGAAATAGGATGATGCATGTGATGGTTAGTCTTACAATGGCCCCTACATGTATCCTATTTTCGCACTCTAATAAGCATTTATTAAATTTTTTTTGAGTTGTTTCACCTAGTATTAGAGCTATGTTTTAATCTCAAGAACTCTAGGACATGGAAAGTTTGTTATGATGGCACTAATGAACTATTCCATTTGGGCAGAATTGTTAAATGAGTTACAAGGGAACTTAGTCTCTTAGGCTGAATAAGATAGTGTTATTTTATAAACACTAGGATGTTAAAAGTCCCATGCATTTGTTTGAAGTAATGGTTATAAGAAATCTAAATTTTTGAGATGATCATTTCTATCTCCCTTAGCCTTGGATGGGTTAACCCTTCCTAAATTTGGTTGCATCAGGGAGGGCCTCACCTGTCAACCATTGACTTGTATGGGTGAGTCAATGCGAGATAAGTGATAAAAGCTTCATCTTTATAATTAAAAGAAATAATGTCTAGTATATATTATTTATTTGTATGGGCAAGCCATCACTAGATGCTTATAACATTATAACATAGGGAATACCAAGGGTTCAACTCAAACTTGGAAGGCTAAATAGGGTGAAAAAGATGATTTACTTGGGTGAGTAGAGCTTGAGCTCTCCAGTTGTAGGGGGAGTGTCTTGAGCCATTGGAAAACTATGAAGTATGAATGGTTGTGACAATTTTTATGTTAGTATATGTGTGTGTGTGTGTGTGGGGAGAGAGAGAAAGAGACATGTATATTAGTCCAATTGATTGAATTGTGCTATGATGTAATCTAAAATAGAATGCATGTTTGTGAGGCATTGTTGCATCCTTTATAGATTGACAAAAATGTCAAGGGCTTCTCCTTACCTCCTTTCTAAATTTTAACAAAATTTGTTGTGGTCAAACATAAAATTTCATGCAGATGTATATATATTATGATAGTTGGGGCAAGAAAATGTAATTTCTTGTTTGGCTTATGTGTCACTATATGTGATTAGTTACAACCATGAAAAATTTTAGGTAATGTGACTAGAGCTTTGGGAACACTATTTTTTCCTAAGTAGTGGAATTATAAGAAAAAATTGAGAAGATTTAATTAGCTAAAATGCTGATATGGTTGGCTAATTTCAACCATTATGCAACCTGGAAGTGAATAAACACTATGTACTTAATATGGGGGTGATGTAAAATTCATGAATTTTAGTTTAATTAATAATTATGGGGGTGAAGGTGACTGACTTGTTTGGGCAAGTTAGAAATCTTTGGGAAGCCTATGGATACTTGATGTCATCGGGTGGACCAATGAGAGTTTGGGAATTTTGTGTATGACCATTAAATTTATCATGTGTTATGATGTGAAAATACCTTGGCATAAACACCTAAATCAGAATGTGTGCCCTGTCATATGTGATTCCTTCATACATGTAAGTTGGTTTATGTTGTGTAAACCCTTCGTGATCTATTAATGTAATCAACAATATGAACCTTATATTTCTCCATGTTTTATACATTGTGGTATGATTATTTCATATACGTGTCATGAATAAGTGTGGTTTTATGTTATTAACATGTTAATATGTAGTAATGTGATCATAAAATACTTTTGTGATGTAACTTCCCCTCTCAAAATCATCCCCTATTAATTCAAAGATGTCAAGGTTTAGTGATTGTATTATGTGGTGTGACCCCACATCATTACTCTAGTAATGAACATTGATGAAAGTATGCAGTTGAGTTTGGAAACACTATATTTGTAATGATTAGTTTAGGTATAGGCTTGGAAGTGGAGTCTCTTATAGGCTAAAACCCCACTTCTCCCCTTTGAATGAAGTAGCCACTTGATTCATTTGGGTTGTGCAC